>BLKM01003281.1:3643758-3700772 GCA_013340265.1 Coptotermes formosanus | reverse complement strand
TACATACATACATACATACATACATACAT
Organism: Coptotermes formosanus; assembly: GCA_013340265.1. Classification (NCBI taxonomy): domain Eukaryota; kingdom Metazoa; phylum Arthropoda; class Insecta; order Blattodea; family Rhinotermitidae; genus Coptotermes; species Coptotermes formosanus. Next base: position 3,700,743 of record BLKM01003281.1, on the reverse strand, counting down.
ACATACATACTACATACATACGTACATACGTACATACGTACATACATACATACATACATACATACATATATACATACATACATACAGATATGCTCTATTGTAAATTCTCCAGTCTGTTACTGAAAGTGAAAACAATGCGTGTCTCTTGACTAAAAACAAGAATTCCATAGGTATTCGAAGGCTGTTACTTGTTACAGGCGAAAAGTTCACTTTAATTTGGTACTCTGTAGGCTTTATCTTTTTAAATCGGTTGTTTGTGATCTTGCGTATTTCACAGACCTCAATATACATTTATTTAAAGCATAAATCTATGCTTCCAAAATTCATTTCTCTGCATATACCACCCTCAGTAGTTAATATAGCTAAATTACAATGAGAAACGTTTTTTATAAAACTCAGTGCTGCTTAACGAGGGGTATAATTCGCTTTATGTGCCTCCCGTAGCGAAGATTTTTAACATAAGAAATTTAGATATGATCCTCGTGTAAATTAATTGTTACTCGAAACGCATTCACACCAAAATTCACTTGCCAGCTTTGCTGTACATTCCCCCATTATAAAACTCAATCGAAGCCTGTTTGGTAGTCTGGGAAAAAAAACACGCGAACAAAAAAGAGGCACCAAAATACTCAAGTATCCTGGATTGTTACTTTGTGTCACTGGGCGAGTAATTATGGACGTTTCGAAGGATCGCAGTGACTTCAACATCAGGGACAAGCGGTAAGAGAAGAGACTGTTCCTGACACCTTTTTAAATAATTTTATAGTGTCTTAGATTCTGATAGGGCTATATGTCTATATCTCTGGCTATCTAGTTCCGAACCCCATTCTAATGGACCACAACATAGCCACGTATAGAGATAACAATGTTATGAAATTTTTAAAAATATTGGAATATAAATTCGAGAAGAATAGTATATTCTAGGACACAAATTTTTGTCACTTTTACTCCTTTAACGTATAAACTACTACCATATTCTCTGCTTACATGTAATAATATGTAATAATATGTAATACCGAATTTTAATAATAAAGAATTTTTTCTTGTTCTTATTTGTAGAACTGAAAACAAATTTTAATGCACGTAAATTACGAACAAAATTCACCTTACATTCTAAACTTTCAAGGAAATTCCATTTACAAGAAAACATTCAGATTTCAACGCTTTCTAACAAAAGGTATTCAAAAATTAAATAGCTCTCTATATATAATTATATATGATATGAGGCTTGATAATGGTTTAATTCACCGAGCCGAAACATGTGGCCTCAAAAATTCACTCTATTACTCCAAGCTGTGTGCTAGCGAAAATACTGTAATTTTGAAAACAACGCTCCTTTCATATCTACCCTTATTACATAGCGTAAATTAAGGGTTTAAAATCTACAAAAAAAGAGCTTGAGTCCAAAATTATTCATAACGGTATTATTTGAACATTATGGCTACGTAAATTTGTCTGATTTTAGTGAAAGCATACACATAAAAACACAAGCTTGGAATAAGTTTGCTGCAAAATTAATGCGTTACTGCGGACTGATCTGATAGTGCTTACGGGCCGGAGGAGGTCCACAGGCTGCTTTTTGTCCAAAGCTCTCGTATAAGGTAGAATTAAGGGCTTATGACAAACTTACAGCTCTGTTTCAATTTTGAAATTTATATAGCAGCTAATGGGCTGTAAAAATGGGTTATGAACGACATGTGGGGAGGGATTTGGAAGAACAAGAAGCTCATCTCAAGAAGCTATCCTTGAACTCACGTTGAGAGTTTAAAAAAATTACAAACTTTGAATAGCTGACGCTAGATCAATACTTGAATAATAGACTGCCTGTCACAGAATTAGAGTAAAACACATTACAGTTCAGCGAGCGTGTTTGGTTGTAACACAGGATACCACTAAAGTCTCTGCTGGTCATGTGACGTGGTGTAGAAGACTTGACAACATATCTTCATTGAAACTGCAAGCAAAAATTTATTACATTTCGAATAATTTATGCTAAGTAAAGATAAAATTCGCCTAGAGTTTATGTTAATAAAGAAATAAAGACTCGATGACGCAGTGGATTTCTTAAGCAGGTAATGGTCCTTTATTTGGGGAAAGAAATTTCCTTATTTTTATTGGATCCGAAGGTTCCTCATAGTGTGATGTTTGACGCTTAAGCAGAGGGAAATATAAAGATTATTGTTTCGTGTGATCCCGTGCAATCTGGTATTTTAGTTTTCCACCAGATTAAGTTTTTTTCGTCACTTTCGTAAATTCCGGCACTGGTACTTATTCTGAGGCAAATAAATTTTTTGTACCTCCTCATTTACCATAGCCCAGCTTTAACACCCATTTTAATATTATTCTAAAGTTAATACCTATATCTCACAAATAATCTGTTACTTTGAATTATTCTGAAAAACTGCATATGCATGTCACATCTCCTGTACGAATTCTACCTAACACAATTACATTCAATTTTTGATTACAATTGTTGGTAATTGTCTCCACAACCAGTACATATAATTCTCAGTCGATTATATTCGTAATAGACGGATGTTATATTTAATGAATGAATGAATGAATGAATGAATGAATGAATGAATGGATGAATGAATGAATGAATCAATCAAGGAATGAATTGCTTACATATAGAACTTACGATTGCAAACACAAATGTATAATTTTCGTAAAATTTTAAGTATCGATGGCTAGGGGGACCAATGTTTGAGTGACTGTCATTTGCTATTTTTGTTTCAGTGTTCCAGAAATCAGTTGTTGGCTTAGATGCCTGATTTCTGTTCGTGAATTTCCTCAGTCACCAGAGACAACCTTAGTAATACTACATTACAGCAGACGAAATAATGACAGCTGCCTTTCGCATTCATCACATTCATTCCAATTCATCAGTCATAAATCGCCCTACCGTTAGACACTATACCATATGTGCAGTTCAAAGAAGACTGCAAATGGCGCAGGCTGTTACGCGCTACACAAAATTTATCACGGAATTTTTTGCTTTCAAACTGTCACACGGTTCGATGGTACATATTTAAATGTATTTCCTTGTACACCCGTAAGAAAGTGCGGCCTTCCCTGAGCCGATTTTCATGAAACTCGGAAGAATTCAACAGAATTATGTGTGGATTTTTATACCGGATTTCACCCAAATCGGAAAATAAATGTAGAAACAACGGACAGCAATTCATTTACGCTCCTGTGTAAAGTGTGACTTCCACTCCACCAGTCTGAAGGAAACAAGCAGTTACTCAATGAACTTTTGTGGACACCCCCCTTTACCGAATTTTATCAAAATCAGGCAGAAATTTACAAAATACAGCAAATTGTCTCTTGTGCCCTTACTTAATTTTGGGTTTTCACTGGACAGATTTTTACGACACTCACAAGTTTCTTGACGGCATTACATGAAGATTTCCTATACCGAATTTCACATAAATTAAAAAAAAAAGTTTAAGGAACGCGTAGAAATTCACTTGTGCCCTAAAGCGAAGTATGCCTACCAGGAGTCGATGTTCACGAAACTCACACTTGTTCGACAACTTTTGTAAAAAAAACTTCCACAAGGAATTTCATGAAAATACGAAAACTGGTTTAGTCGCCGCTGTCCTACTAGGTCACAGACGGACGGACTGGGGACGTAAGGACTGACGTATTGACGGACGGACGGACGGACGGACGGATGTGGTCTCCACACAAGGGGCTGTTTTTCACTTTACAAAAACGCCTGCTGCATCGTTAATTACACATGTACTTATTCAACCACTCATGAAATTACTTATAATGTATTATTTACATAAGCACGTACGTATATGACTCAAAGTATAGCGGAAGATAGCTTTTTGTAAATTAGGAACAAAAACAAGTAAAATCATAACAACATGTAGTGTTTGTACCTTAATTAGCTCCTCGGGGCACAATTTTTTAGGAAACTGAAGTCCCTTGAAAACTTTCCTCCAGTTTCGAGCCATCTTATCCGAAAGATCTGAAGCACCACACGCTGAACACCAAGAGCAATCCATAAGGAAAGTCGGTTGTTACGCGTCACAGCACAAAGCTACGTTTCTTCCTTCACCTATCAATTGTATGTCACACACTCTGCAGAACAATGCTGGAAATTCTGTACGTCTCCTGCCAATTGCTATGTACAGAGCAATCGCAGCGACTAAGTTACGAAACATCAGAACGTACTTCATCACTGCGGGGTCGTTCCTCAGTATTATAGCAACCACTCTTGGAGGAAGAGGGGGGCAGGCTCCTAATAGTTTCCATGGTAACTGTTCGCTATATCCAAATATCCGACAGAGAGGGATGTGTGGGCCCCACGTGACAAAGCCACTGCCTTTGATGGTGATTCGTGATTTAATTTGTGTGTTTCGAAAGATCAGGATTATCCCATAGAGATTACAGGATCATTATAGTTATTGAATGCAGCAGAGTCTGCAGATTACAGAACAGGCAACTGGGAGTAATAACTTCCCTGAAAGACTAGAAAAAATTTAGGACCCATATTTAATGTGGACAAATTAAGTAACAAAAGAAACGTTAAGAGCGTTTAAAGATTAACACCAATCCACATTACGAGTATATAAAAACATTTACTCCCTACCTTACAGTAAGCACTCAGACTTGTGCGAGGTTTGAGGTCCGTACAGTGGTGTTGGCGATTCAAATCTCCAGTAATATGACATCATGTCTATGGGTTAATAAACACTGACGTTTCGGAGAAGCTTACTAACCCCATATTCAGGATCTATGCATTCCAAGTCCACTCATATTTGACTACACAAACACAGATGATGGGAGCACCAATCTCTCCGAAAAGACAGCAAATACTTTCCAATTGGCACGGCGTCATATCCCAGAGTACTTGAATCTTCACTCAGTCCCCGTTACAAAAAGTCGGTTACTGACGCGAGAGAAATAATCGGTTTTTATTGGCAGAGTCATACAAATACTCTCTGGGGAAAGGAGCCCTTTAAATGTTAAGTGTTATGGTACTTAACCTCTGAAACTGGAAGGGCCCGTGCTCTGTTCAGTTACGAAAGAACACCTAACTTCTGGGGCTCGTTAGGTGAAAACATTCTTTATAGCTAGTGGTTAAGACTGACGTGATCTAAGAGCGTATATCAGTGTTTCCAAAACTTCTTTCCATGAAGAAACTCCTAAAATAACTTTTCATATCCCGAGAAACCTCCTCCTACGTAAACGTTTACAGGTCAGAAAACAGTTGGTAGCGGGGAGCGCTATTCGATTACTGTTAAATTATTTTCAAGAAAATTAATTTATAAAAGGAAGCTGTGTCATTTACACTGCGAAAAACCTGAAGCATACACGGCGTGTCCGTTAGATAATGAGACTACATTTATTGCGGAAAAACGAATGAATATATTTAGAAGTTTTTATTATAGATTTTCAATCTAATCACGCCATAACTCCACACAACGCTGAGATCGTTTATACATGTCTTTGAAAACACGCTGTAAGTCCTGCAATGAAGTCCCCTTCAGTTGCTCGGTCAAACCGCTTTGGACGTCGCTAATGTCGCCGAAACGCTCCCCTTTTAGTGCCAGTTTCAGCTTCGGGAAGAGAAAAAAGTCTGCCGGTGTCAAATCTGGCGAGTAGCGGGGATGTTGGATCACACAGATCGATTTGGAAGCAAGAAACTGCTTCACAGTGCAGCACGAACTTCGAACAAACCTTCTATTTCTGAAAATATCTTTCTAAAATTTTCCTGGCCGCTTCCTTACCGACTCCAAGACGTTCAGCGAGTGCCCTAATGGCTATTCGCTTGTCCTGCATCACAATGGCGCGAGCTTTCTTTACATTTTCACTGGACCGAGCGGGAACTGGCCGGCCTGGACGAGGGTCATCCTCCAGCGACCCCCTGACTTCTTGAAAACGCGCGAACCATCGGAAGATTGTGCACAACACAAATACTCATCACTCTAAACATTTCCGGGTCTTGGTACACTTGCGTGGCAGTTTTCCCCGATTTAAAGTAAAATTTAATCACGGAACGTTAATCCATGTCGAAAATTTTGACACACGACAGAAACACACGCTTACTTCGAAAGCGATAAAATAACAACTACTGACGCTATAGAGACGCGCTTGTGCTCGTTGAGAAGAGCACATTCTAGCCGTCACAATCATATTCTATTTTGCTAATCTGCTTGCAGGGTTCTCAGAAAAAGAACAGTCTCATTATTTAATCGGCACACAGTGTAGAGCAAAGTATATTTGGGAGTTTTACGTTATTTCACCGTTTCTTACGTATTTACTCCACAACTCCCTTTAACCACCCACCCCCCTCTAGCGCCGAAGTCGAATATCGGTAGAGCTATACCTGTACCTATTCTCTGTGCCTACTTGGCATCTTACGGGAGAGCTTTACCCTTTTACTCCACAATTTCTCGGGCAAACCCTAAAGATGTTCTGCTGAACCTGTTTGGGAAACACTGGCCTATATAAACACGATATTTCTGGGTGTCACCATAACTGCGTCTTCAAGCAGAATTGGAGATACCTGTGGTTCTACTGTCCATGTGAAGTCAGGGCAGTGTCTATGCACAGAATGGGCAACATTCAAACAAAAGTGTCGTAAAGTCTGGAAGACACAGCTGCCTTCCTAAGCCTTATGTGCACTTTCATCCGGACAATATAAAAAAATATACTCTCCCGCAAAAAACATTTGACCTTCTTCATAACCTTTTGATCTCACAAAAAAGTGTAGGATTTCTTTTCTATATTTGTGCTGTTATTGTTTCAATGTAAAACACTTACACACAGGGGCGTCCAGACCTTTTCGTTAAAAGGCCACAACCATTATTGTGGACTGGTTCGCGGGCCGCACGTACAACAAGCACGAGTGGTATATTTAACCTCCTAAATTGTTGAAAAATTGTTATAGTGTATGTAATTGAAAAATGTGGCGGTGAGCCGCGGGTTGGACACCTCTGCTTGACAACATACGTCATGTTCAGCTTCCAGTAGCTCTCGAAATTCCTACAGAACTTTCTGGATCTGTGCTTATTTTCCTCTTACATTCATTGTTCTTACAAATCTCCATCACCTCTCCCACGAGATATGACAGTGCTCCCGGCAGCATGAACCGGACACGTGAACCACGAAACATGTAGAATCAAAATTGCTTCTCCCCAAGGGACGCAATCACATTGCTTCCCCGTGGTCCCTGCCATTTGCGTGCCTTGACAATATGACGCATGCACATTGCTCAGCGATATTACGCTACCAGAATAAAGAATGATTAATTTCAAAACATGTTTCCTGTCTTACTGTTGGTGAACAATCCTGAAATATAGTTACGAAAGTTACAAATACCTGCACGCGATATAACTTAATTATACATTTTAAAAATAAAGGTTAGCGTCGTAGAATATTAAGAAAACAGGCCATGTAGCTATAAACGTAAGATGGAAGTGCGTCCCACATAACAATTATCGTCGAGCAAAAGCCGTAAGTATTACACATTGTGAGCGTGTGTCTGTAGCCTTAGTTATCCACCATGCAATGTACATGCGCCGTATTACAATGCCATCTGTGGCCTGTCTGGCTGTACCATATTTTTCCACATTATCTCATAAAGGGCACCATTTAAAAAAGTGTGTTTTGCTTTAGGCCTACTCTACAAATTTTGTCTGAAACATTTCTCATTCTAAGAACTAAACGAGATATTATCATAAATGTACATAGGTATTCATGTAAAGTCCCCGTTATTCTTGTCAAATTGCAACGAAACCTGAATTTTCTAGGTATAGTTTAGAAAAATATTCCAATAACAAATTTCATGAAATCCATTCAGTGGGAGCCGCGTTTTTCATGCGGACGGACAGGCGGACAAACAGACGGACGGACGAACGGACGGACGGAGAGACATGACGAAGCTAACAGCCGCTTTTCGCAATTCTGCGACCGCGCCTAAAAAAGAAATTACCTCGTACTACACCATCATAGAAATTTAAGGTAAATAGCATACCAGTATGTATCCAGCGCTACCTGCGGTAAGAAAGGTAGCCACGTCCTCCTTTAGACTATATTTGGAAGCGTAATACTTCACTGTTTTCAGTGTATGCATTACGAAACAAGCCATTGCCGTCCCTCCCCTAATACCACCGGGGGGGGGGGACAAAACTAACCATGAGTATTAAGAACTTCATTTTACACGGGAGTAGAATTTGAAAGAGGAGAAAACTGGTCCCATAAAACGCAAGTTTTTCATTCTCCTTTTTCTGTTTATTTTGTATTTCCCATTACTCAATTCAGTTACCAAATAAACTATTCCTAGGTTGAAAAAATATTGCGGGGATATTTGCGTCCCTTGCCCCCCCCCCCTCCTCTCCGCCCAAGTTACGCCTATGAAACACGGTTGTATCCAGATTAAGATTCTCTTAATGTCTGTGAAGCATTACACGTGCTGTGACACAGAAAGGAAGCAGCCAATTAAAATGACAAAGTAATGTTTGTAAACACGTTTGTTTCAGAACCGAGTCAGGTACAGAAGAGGACACAATATCATTCCCTGGTAATTTCAATTACTCGGCAACTCATGAGAAGACCGATTTAATGAAGAAGTATTAAAGTGGACCAAACTTCTATTTCCAAACAAAATATAACCAAATTTTTGTGTTTCAGAGAATTACAATTTTTGAGAAATCTTTGGATTTAAATATCGAATATTGAATTTTAGTTGTTAGCTTTTCGACACAAAGTTTCATTAAATCCGTTGGAATTTAAAGGGCGCCTTCAATAAAATTCTTTCGAGGCACTGTGTTAGAGCTTTCTTTTAGCCTATTGTAGAGTAACCTGGCCGATCCCAGTGGCCGCGCGGTCTAACGCCTAGGTCTGCGGCCGAGCGCTTGCTGGGATCGTAGGTTCGAATCCCACCGGGGGTATGGATGTATGTCTCTTGTGAGTGTTTGTGTTGTCAGGTAGAGGTCTCTGCGACGGGCCGATCCCTCGTCCAGAGAAGTCCTACCGGCTGTCGTGCGTGTCCGAGTGTGATAAAGTGAAAATAAACAACCTCGACACCTACTGTGAGTAGGTAGAAGGGGTCAGGACTACGAATTGTAGGGTAACCTATACTTGCACAAGGGCCAGTTAAGGGCAAAGATCTTTCTTTCTCGACAGAAATTCATTTTCTATTAAGCAAATGAGAGACTATAATTACTGCTGATTAACGACAAGAAATCATTGCTGTAAATTTCACATAGTAATTCTATTATTTATAACCACTTTTACAACTTGTATTATTTTTAAAAATCAACGAACGATAGCGAGGAGCTTGCCACTGCTTGTTTGTCACTCGTGATTTTTAGAGTAAAACATACATTCCTGCTCTTCAAAATTATGACTGAAATACACTTTTACCGATTATTATTACAGCATATTTACAATTGAAGGTGTAAAGGGGACAGTGAAGCTTACCACTCCGCGTTTTTCCTCCTCCTTCCACTATAAAAATGTGTGTTTCCAGCATAGAAACTTCTCACGCAGTAGGCAAGAAATGTGTTACAACTTAAATATTGTTTACTAAATATAAGTGTAGATGCTAATTTCACCCATTCAATTAAAATTTTTCCTTTATTCTACTGGGAAGGCGTAAGTTAACTGTGTTCCAAAACACTTGCGAACAGCGAGTTTTTCATCATCGCTGCTTTACATCACGCGATATATCTGTCAGCAGTGGTTATAACGTTCTTGCAGTATTCAAGCCATGACTTCGGAAACACGATTTAAAATGAAATTCTGTCAGTGCAGAAATGTAAGGTCGAAACTGCATTCTGCATTAAAGTCACTGCCTGGGATTTTGGGAAGGTGTGTGTGTCGCGACAGAAACTTCTGGAACAAGAACATAAAGACTTCATGTTCTGGAGCTTCCGGGTTCAAATTTCGGCCAAGATGCCAGTCACCCTGCTTGAGGCTCTCTCGTGATTTCCTGCATACCTCCACGCAAATACTGAAACGGCACGTCACGTGAAGTGACTATCGCTTCTGCCGACGTCCTTTCCAATTCACTAATATTGCTACTACTCAGCGATAAACCCATTTAGCCTGACAGCGTCGTTAAATAAGTAACAACTAAACAAAATGAATGGCGATAGGCATGAGGAGAGAACGATCGATCTAGTCCCTACCAGGCCCTGACGAGGAGTGTGATAGATGGATAGCCTAAATGTTGACAGCCAGAGTCAGACTACAGTATCTGCAGAGAAAGCCATGAAGCGTCTGCAAGTCACAAAGCTGTTTTATTCCTAGCAACAATTTATGACAGAGCTCGCATAGAAACGTTTCCGTTAAATTCGTATCTTATTGCACAAAACAGAAAAAAAAGATGCAGTCTTTTATGGATAAAAGGTTGAGACTCCCTCCTCTCTAATCCGATGGGACAGGCATTGACCCTTCGGTAGCTTACAAGAGACAAGAATGCATGCAGTGTTATGCAGAAGGCATGTACCATTGACTCCCAGTGGGCGTGTTATACTGTGCATAAGTGCACAAAAAAAGACGCTATTTCCAAGACAGATCTCCATTATTTTCTAGCTGGAAGATAATCACAAATCAAAATCGCATTTGCGAAAACTATTATCAGAATAAATGCAGGAATTCTTTGTTTATACCTTTTTTATAATTATGTAGTTCCTTTGATTCAATCATTTTTGTTAAAGTAACTTTACCGTTTCATCTGCTAACCAAAAAGGTAATGTTCACAATATATATATGCATATATAAATTACCATTCTATCCGTCTCGTGTGGGCGAAATATTTTACTTCGTCTCTCAGCCCAAAGAAGTATACAGACTGCAGGATTATTAGGGAGAGGTGCCGCGAATATTTGAAGAAGGCGGGGGAAAACAGTATAACGAGGCGATTCATAATTTTCACTCTTCTTCAAATTGTATTCGGGTCTTACATGCGGGGGCAGGGCGTGTAGTACGTATGGGAGAGAGAAAAAACGGGCAGCAAGGAGAAGAGTCTTTCTTGAGAAGTACGAGTCGCTCAACTTGTCAATAAATTTTCTTCCGTTTGTGGAACCAATATATTCACGGCCGGGTTAAAAAGTGGCCCCCCCCCCCCCACTGTCCCCCTGCTAACCAGAACAGTCCACTCCACAGTCTCATACCATATTCACTTAACATTCATTTCAATATTATCCTCCTAAACAGGTCTAGTTCTGCTAGGTGACCTCCAAGATTTCCTGCTAAACTTGTGTACATATTTTTTATATCTCCCACGAGTGCTACACTCCCAGCCAATCGGCTCCTCTCTTATTTAATCATCCTAATGAAATTAGGTTCCACGTGCCGCGTCTGTCAAGGCAGGGAGGCATTGCACGGGTTGTGGATGTAAGGATGGTCAGTTGGTGTGCTTAGTCCTGATCTAGTGACTGGGCCGAAGAAAATCGCTAACGAAACTGCGGTTCTTCAGTCATGCTGGGATTGTGCGTCGGGGTAATATCCTTGCCACGGAAAAAAAGCAAACATTACGAGATCAAATAACGGGAAAGCTGGACTGGCGGTCAAACCTTACAAGGGTTGTGGCGCCGTAAGCTAAGCAAATAATGAAATAACACGAGGTGAAGAAGAGAGCGAAAATGCAGCGAAAAAAAGCGAAAAAGCAAACAAACAAAACTTTTTTTATATGCCATGTTTTCAAAAACTGAACTTCAAACGGAGAAAGAAATAAGGAAACAAGCAAAATAAATTTCGTCCTTGGGGTCTTCTATATGTTTAAGTGCGTTATATAAAGACGCCGTCAACTGCTAAAGCCTCAGTGTTCAGAACATCGCATCGTGAATGGGCGTTGCGTGACTGCGTGCTGGCCCGTGCGGAATGGTAGTTTTCACAGATTCGTCAATCATCGGCGAGTCACAGCGTCGTTTTATTTATAATGTGTGTAACGGAAGAATCCTCGAGAGGTCTAGTTCGTTTCCAGGTTTGCAAACTGAGTGGAAAAGAAAGACAAAAGCTACGTGTGTGGAAAAAGTTTTTTTTATTTTCAGTTTCTCAGTTCATCAGTACAGCTGGCAACGTTTCGACCCACTCACACCATGGTCCCGTGGTTTGTTACTTACCATATACACTTTTATAGCCAAGCTGGTAAATGGCAATATGTATTCTCGCTAAATCATTTAAATTTTGATCAAAATGTCATTAAGGAGTTTATATTCCATTGTTGAAAATCAACCTCTTTATACCAACAGATGTGGGTGGCAAGCAAAGACGTCTGGAAGGCAAGCGGAGCAAGACACCAAACAGTTATTATGCATGCGAGATTCCGTGAGAATCACGCGCGCAATCTGTTACACACCACAACCATACAGTACATACCAGTCGATTTTTGCGTGATCACGGAATAACGAATCACGTTTCACGCACTCACAGATGCATGGTTCTTAAAAACAAGTGCTTAGTATCATACACTGTCGGTGATGAGTGATTTTTTAGGTAGCGTTGGTCGTGAAGTTATACTGACAGGAGAAAACAGAACTACACTGAGACCAAAACCTGTCCAAGTGCCACTTCGTACACAAAAATCCCACATGGTCTGACCTCTGTTTGACCCAGGTCTCTGGGTTGAGAAGACGAAGGCTAAACTCTCAGCCATGGTATGTGTTAGAAAATGGAGGTCAAAAGGGGTCTTCTCTCGGATTCGGCCTAATATATTCAAATACGCCTATTATAGGAGTCCAATGCATGGGCCCAACTTTTTTGAAGTTTAAAAAAATATACATTTAAACTGTTAAAAACTTATACGCAAAATAATATGGCTCGCAAAGGATGAACGTTTTATTCCAGAATGTCCCATGTGCATGTGAGTCACTCTTTTAGTTACACTAATTACCGATCTTCTCTTTTAATTCCACTGAGGCGACCGCTCTTTTAATTTCGTAAGATGAACTCGACAACAAATTTCCCTGGAGAGAATTGTGTCAGTTTCATATATCCTAATATGACGGATGGTAGAGCAAAGGTCCAGAGGGGACGCTGGATATCATGCAATTCGCATAGTGATCCTAGGCTTCGATATTTAGAGGCGTCGTTCAATAACTTAACTCTGTGTATTAGGCGAAACAACATGTCATGATGGACGAGATACACGTTCATGACGTCATCAGATGTAGTCACCACGTTCCCTCTAATTATTTTTACAGCTGTGCGGACCTGCTAGTGCTCTGAGCAGAAAATTTTTACACGACCTGACGACTGCGCGGCACTTTCAAAGTTTCTTGTAACATGCATAATAAGAATATTTACAACGAAAATTGAAAAATTCCAGTTGCGCAGCAACAATTCAGTGTGTGCGGGAGCATTTCAGTTTCTGGGCGGCCTCGCACCCACGCAGCTCAGAGAGAAAACTGGTAGTCACTGTTCCAATTTCCCCTACTGACGTACAGTAAATTTTACTGAACCGTTCCCGGCAAATTTGATTCGAATGCAGGCATGCTTACGTTTATACAAATACATAGTTCAGATTATACGTTTTTATAAAGTCTAGAATCCACCTGCAATATAAGAGGGTGCCCTCTAGCAGTCCTCAGAGAGCAAGGATTCTTGACCCAGCACACGTTTTTCCCGTCAGGATTTCTATATATATAAGTGGGTGGTTACAGTCTTTGTGGCCGTATCCCGCATCCTAGTCGCCATTTTTTCTATCTAGGTAGTCTTCTTCCCGTAGATTTCTTCCATCCGCTGCTTATTTTGTCTTCTTCTTCCAAGTATTTCTCGGTCTTCCTCTCTTTTTCCTTTCAATTGGAGTCCACTCATATATTTTCTTAGGCAGTCTATCTTCTTCCATGCATTTCATGTGTCCGTACCATTTAAGTTGTTCAGCTTCTATAGTCTCTGTCAGTGTTACTTCTGTATCCATAATCTCCCTAATTTTATAATTTCAGGATTTCTTATGGCTTGAAGCTCAACATTCTGCAGTTGCAGCGACGAAACAGTCTAGCTTGGGATCTCCGGCCCCAGAGACAGCCGACGTTAAGAATGAGTGGAGCTACATCCCTCGTCTACTTACATGCCTTTACTGCGTGTCCAAGGATAACTTTAACTTACCTTTTTTTCAACCTGACAAGCAACTGAAATGAACCACGTAAAAAGGCTCTACTGATTCTGTTTAAGATGCGTTAAAAAAAGGGGGATGAAAACCAAATCGCCTGTGTGTGTATTTATTTCACCAACTGCTCCATTAAATGATTAGTGCGCGCACATTCGTCCTTCGAAGAATTTCATCTGCCCGAAGATGAAGACGTGCATAAGTACGTCCGGGTACGGCGTGAGTACAGAAGTACCACGATTTGCGGCCTTTTTTACTCATCCTTTCCTTTCCTTTCCTTTCCTTTCCTTTCCTTTCCTTTCCTTTCCTTTCCTTTCCTTTCCTTTCCTTTCCTTTCCTTTCCTTTCCTTTCCTTTCCTTTCCTGTGGCGCAACAGCCCAAATCGGGCATAGGCCGCCTCCTTTTGGAGGTTCCTACATTACAGACACACGACACTCGGTAGGATCCCTCTGGACGAGTCATCAGTCCGTCGCAGAGACCTCTACCAGACAACACACAAACACTCACAAGAGACACACATACCTGCCCCCGGTGGGATTCGAACCCACGATCCCAGCAAATGCTCAGCCGAAGGCCCACGCCTTAGATCGCACAGCCACTGGGATTGGCATTACTGGTCACAGTATCCCGATAAAATAGGGGCCACAAACGAAGCACATTGTTCACAGTAGAGCATACACCACTATTTAACGACGGCGCACCTTCGAACCTTGACACAATCTATACTTGAAACAGTTTCATGAGTGGGAATACTGAGGGGTTTGTGACAACTTCTTCGTGTATTCTGGAATATCAAATAAGAAATAATCGGTGCCAGATTTAGTACAATTTAAAAGACTTTCGAAACCAAAGATTATTAAGTCTGCTAGCGTTTAAAAAATATGTATAGACTTTGTGTTTGAGTTATTTTACGGAGGGGCTTCTATATGTACTTAGAACTTCATGTACATATTTATCTTCTCTGATATTTAATCGCCTAATGGTGTAATAACTGTAAAAGATAAAGTTGGATAAATGACGCGAGAGAAAGCGATTGTGCTCTACATACTGAGATTAACTGGAGGGGCTTGGAAAGTCACAGAATTATTTCCGTCTCTCTGAGCCATGAATTTTGCCATGGAATTGTCGAAACTGAAGCAGGAGAGACCACCAGACCAAAATAACGCGAGTAACACATAACGTTTGCTAACAGCATGTCATGCACATCTTTCTTGCCCTTCACTAGCTGATAGATTAGTCGGGAAGGAGAAAATGTGAAATCCTACTCTTCTTTCTATCGGATAACTGTAGGCCGAAAGTTGTAATTCCAGGAATTCGATAGTAGTATCGACAAGCAGAGCTCGAACACGTGTCCTTATCGAAGCGAGCTGAACACAGGTAATGTTATTATGTCCTTTATCATCCGAAAGCGTTTGGAGCATATGGCAGTGATTGTTAGCAGAATTAGCCTCTCCAAATCGATAAAACGAATTACATGTTCCAGAACTATGGAAAATGACACGTAAAGTGCAAATTTTTAGGACAAACAGAAACATCCGATTCCGAAGGCGCAGGAAAAAGCAAACATCTACGTGTGAACTGCATATAAACCAACTGTTTGTATAGACATTCTATAACACGATATTGCCATTCTGTTTGTGTAATTTTAGTTTTTAAAAGTATCTCTGAGGATGATCCCAATAGGGATTGAAACATGTTGGAACAAAGTTTTGTAATATAAGAAAATTCTGAATAACAACAGTGCATTAGTTTGTGTGAATTTGCACTTTTTAGGAGTTTTCACACAGTTGCGAAAAGCGCCTACTACCTCCATCACGTTCGTCCGTCTGTCTGTCCGCATATATCAGCGCGACTCGCACTGGACAGGTTCCCATAAAATTTGGTACTGGGGACTTCAGTGAAAATCTGTCGATAAATTCAAAATTTGATTAAAATCGGACAGAAATATTGGGCACTTTACGCGAAAACCTACGTGTGTTTTACTGTTGCCGACGACATTAAATCGCCCTAACAGCGCTGATTCGAGTGATATGGCCGAGAAAGTAGCAATATTACACGAAGGCACGCAATGTTACTTTATACGTACAGTGCCTATCTTGTTAACATTTACAATAGCAATACAATCTTATAATAGTCTAGACGAAGAGGCATATGACTATTTTAAAAACTGTATTCAATTGCATTTTAATTGTTTCAGATAGACAAAACGCTCATAAACAAACAACCGTACGGCGTTTACGTATCTATAATGCCGCTTCAAATGTATATGTCAAGACCCCACATCTAGTTTAACCAGGTAATAGCTGCCCCTGTGGACGCCATAAAGCCATACGAAGGAGTGGAGGCACAGATCCACCCTTTCTTAATTTCAGGGGTAAGATTTACAGTCCAGCCCCTTTTCCTCGTAGAAGGGCCCCTGGTACACACTGAGTAGCAGCTTGGGTGGGCCCAGAGTCAGTATGAACATTTTGGAACAAAGATACGTATCCTGCCCTTGGAGGTCTTTCGGCCCCTAACTTGCCCCTAACAGCGGAAGTTCCAGATAACTTTTACAGAAATCAAAAGGAGTTTGTTCGTAACACAGCGTTTTCTTCCTCCTCTTTCTCTATTTCCTCCTCACCCCTCTTCTAGTTCTTCAACTATCATTGTTTCTGATGGCTTGTCTGTCCCTTTTCGGAACTACGTACGAAGTAACGGGACTTTAGGCATAATGCCGAGCACCCTATGTTGTTTATAACATCTGCAACCACATAGGAAAACAGAGGATGAAACAAGATAGCAAGTGGTGTACACCGCGACGCAGTACACAGACTCTTACCAATGAGTTCTTTACTTTCAAATTGTCATACCTTTTTACTTACACGCGTAAGTATAATTTCATTTACGCCAAAAAGAAAAGTGCGGCCTTCCCTATAACCATCCTCACAAAATTCAAATATGTTCAACAGCATTAGGTGCAGGCCCCACACACGGTACTTTACCCATATCGGACAAAAAATGTGGAAAGTGAGGGTGGAAATTCATTTACGCCTCTAAGTAAAGCGTGGTTTTCACTGCACTGCAGTAAATTCGGAAATTATTTAACAAAGGTTTGTACAAATTTTGTGTACTGAATTTTATCCTAGTCGGAAAAAATGTAGAAAATAAGTCCATTTACGCCCTTAAATAAACCAAGGCGTTCACTAAACCGACTTCCAGTAAACTCACAATTAGGCCTACCCAACGCCATTGTGTGGATATTTCTCATACCGATTTTCACTTAAATCGGCCAAGAAATATGAAAAATAAGGCAGAAATTCATTTACGCCCTTAAGTATATTGTAACTGTCACTGAGACAATTGTCACGAAACTGACGCTTGTTCGATAACTTTTTGGACAAAAACACTCTACCGCACTGGATAAAAATTCGATAAAATTTTAGCTGCAGATAGTAGGTCATAGACGGACGAACGTGGTCTCCACAAAGGTGTTCTGATTTTATTTCGCAAAGAACGCCTAAAAAGAATTACTTGCATGTCTCAAGCGATCCTAGTGTTCGAGTGGCCCAGCACCGCATGCTGTACGGGCTTCAGATGCGGTGGTCCATGTTACCGCTCCTTTTGTTATCGAGACCTGATATACTCCCCAAATCAATAAACGAGAAATTATTTACTCTCTTCCCAAACAATGTGCTACACTCGCATCACCTACTGAAGGACACTCTCTACTTTAGCTCGGCCAGAGCAATCAAACCTTGAGCTGATTCCGTTGCTGTCACATCTACACCGGCTAAGGTGCATTCAGCGAACTAAACAGTGTGAAATAACAGTGAGCAGAACTTACACAAACAAGAGTGTGCAGAACAACAATGCATTTACGTAGTCACAATAATTGCATGTTATACGACAGGAGTACAACTAGTAGGGACACATCTAAGGCAACGAATTGCCATTTGCTGGGAGCACAGCCTGAACCTCGCTGTCGAATCCCAAGTCTGGCTACGTTGCATTTTACTTCAAGCTCCAATTACTGCGGCCGGGGCTGTAATATAAGACGTAAAGCACCGATCCCTTCGATTCTGATGGATTTGAGTAAAGCTTCTGCAGAATACAAATGCTTTTGTGTGCAGAAGGTAGCCTGAAGAAGGACAGCCATTCACAATTGCAGTCACTTACCCTGAGGATTCGATACGGGCTGTCAGTGAGGAGGCAGACGTCGCCGTTAATTGTCTTCGGGTCCAACTTGACGCCGGGGGCTGCAGTAAGTTGTGCTGCTGGTTGTAAGGAATGTCGACGGGGATTGGGCGACAGCTTGAACCGCTCCCTTACGCTGTCGATTGTGATGACGGGGGTCGACAAGCTGGTCTGTTTTTCCGAGCTTCCGTCTGAACAGCATCTGTCCATTCCACAGTCGGCTACCTTAGGTTTCCGTACTTGCTGATACTGCTGCCTTTTGCGGAGCAGTTCCCACATGCGACCCTGTAACGATACATCGGAGTGCTTATTAATAAGCCGTCTGCAAATCTCAAGGCCAATTAAAGACCATTACTTCTACTCAGTCGTCACACATAATGCACATATTTCCTCACAACAATCTCTCAAATCTGGGGGTGGGTGGGTTCTGCTGTGTGCTACTTAAAGAAATATGATTCCAGCAAACGAGTTCCCAGGGTCAAGCTGACTCACGAAAACAACACTCTTATATTGGAGTTGACAATCTACATTTAATATTTACGACTGAATTTGTTTTGAACAAAATTGAAACGTGCGTTCCTCCATCATCCGCCACTCACCCGTTCGGTAAAATTTATCTGCAGGCGTGTTACCATTCAAAAGCAACAGCATAAGTGTGTACTTCAGTTCGGGTAAAAATATATTGCACACGCGTGCCGTGCCATTTTAACGATCTCAATTTTTCCTTACTTTCTTATTAAATTATTATAGCGGGACATCTATACTTGTAAATAACTTTTAATATGCTATGTGATTGATTATGATACTGCACGAGGTAGTCTATCGTTCCATTTCCCTGAAATAGGCTGGTAGGCCTATACTACACTTCAACGATCATGTATTTGACACCTGGTTTTCATACCCTGTCACTGGCCACATATTTAGGTCTTGCACCAATAAAATCAGTACTCTGAATCACATTAACTTTCCGCAACTTTCAAATGAACTTATTTAAATTGTGAAAAACTAATACCGTTTTCAGCATATAACTACATAGTCTCTTAAAACAAAAAGAAAAAGAAAAATAATTTGATGCCAATAATTCCATTCTCTTCAGTTACGCATACGAATTACCGTAACGCTATTCACACGACAGGCAATCAATATATATTTTCTTATATAATTTGTTACGCAGTCATCGTATGGAAGAAATACTTGCATTCAAATTGAAAATATTTATGTCATTCGTAAGTTATTTTGTGTCTTTTCCTTGAGCAGTTGACTGATCAGGTACGTTTTGACTTCCATGTGAAGTAGCGTTTATGATTTGTCTATACAGCCGAAACTGAATCCCGTTGACTCCCTTTGGTGTAAGCCAAATTTCGCTGAAATTCTTGCAAAGGTTTTGGAAAAGGAACGTGCAGGAGGGTCTCTGATAAAAAGTCATGACCTCAGGTAGATACATGGCTGCTGTATACAATTTCACTTTACAGAATTCCGTAGGCAGTCACACTGTCCCACCAAATAGGCAAAAATATTTCCGCAGTGCTTACTTTGGGTGGGTAACGAACGATCTAAATCAAGGCTAGCAGAAGAGGGTATGAATGGCAAGTTGCAGGCGTAGACTGTGGAAACTGAGATGTGTCCACAAACTTCAGTCATATGCAACCAAAACTGAGTAGTCGTCAGATATTCACAACTCTTATTTGCTGCTCGGTTATAACGTTCGTAACTAATTTCATTGCTTTAGTCCTTTTGAATAACTGACAGGCGTTCGGCTAAGCAAAATATTCCCCTGAAGGTACATGTTACGGGAACCAAATGGATCACTACCGTGTTCAAAACACACTAACACTGCGTCTGTAAGCCACATGAAACCAGTTCACATCCTCTGACCCTGTCTCCTAAGATCCGTTTTTGCATTAATTCCACCACCTCCTAGGTTTTGCAAGTATTTACTTTCCTTCGAGCTGTCGAACCAAAATTCCGTAGTATTTCTCAACATTCCGCGCGTGCTACAGGCCAAGCCTCTCCTTCGCTTTGATTTTGTCACCGTAATATCTGATAAAGAACAATTATGACGATCCTCATTATGTATCATCCCGTTCTTTCTCAGTCTCAGGAGTTAGTAATTCTTTTGCTAACAGTTCCAAAGGTACGTAAAAATGAATGAACATGACAGGAGACAGGTAACTCGTTAAGATTTATAAATTTATTTTGAAACATTTTCATATATGGGCGAAATGCGAGGAAAAAACACACCCACAATATCGTAGGATTTGTAAACAACGCGTTTCTATTTGCTGCATTACACACGCGATTCCACTATTCGGGAACTGTATACTTTATCATAAAAATACCAATGCTCTTTACTTTGCATCAGTATTTAACCAGATCCTTCATCTTCCATAATCGTTTTGTGAAAGGGTAGATACCTCAAAACGCCTGGGACAATATCTTTAGACTACACTGTCGCAGCGAAGTGTCGGAGAAGTTGCCGCATGTGGAAGGCGCAACAATAGATCGGAGATTTCTGGAACGGTGTCGTTGACGATGCCATTGCTTTGGCATGTGACGCTGCGTCTACGGGTAATCGGATCCCGAAGTCTCCAGCCAAAGTACAGTTCCCGTCTTCAAAGGTCGAAACGTCCTAGGACAATACGTGGCCTCGAAACGTCGAGATCCTTTCACGCATCGACGTAGCGTCACATTCCGAAAGAAGAGAACCATGAGGCGCAAGGCACCTACATTTTTGAAGAAAATAAGTTTCCAAAAACTGGATTCGTCTGGCTAAGAATGGGGACGACTTTCGAGATGTTGTGAATGCGGTTAATGAATCTTTGGCTTCCGTCAAATGTGGAGAATTTCTTGACTATCTGCGGAACCATTAACTTCTCAAGAACGGTTACGTTCACAGGGCGAGATATTTACAAACGATACATGGCTTCGATACACATTTCATGTACGAAGATGAAAAAACTCAATCAACACATTTGGTAACTTGTGTAAGCTTGAATGGGTTACACGTTTCCTCTTTTACTTTCTGTTTGTTTCGCTGAAAATATGTACAGGAAAATACGCAAAGTGGCGTCTTCCGAGAAATGTCAGTGTACATAAAGCCAATTAAATGTAGGCCGGCTCTGATCAAATTGCCTTTCGATCCTCCATACACTTGACGCATCGTCAAAACTGTCAGCAATACCAACATTTAGACCTTGACATTTATGAGGGAACGCCTAGAGAAGACAACCATCTCTACGCTGTCGACTGACATGAAGCGCTATAGTAGTTGCGTAATACCCGTTGCCAGTCAACAAAGATAAGGCACGTATGTATGTGCCATTCGTTATTGTCATCCGTTACAGGGTTTCGGTTTTATCAGTCAACAGAAGAACGCACTCTTTTGCCACGTTCATATTGATCTGACCAGATGTCATGTTATGTTTCACTGGGTAAAAGTATAAGCTGCTGAAACAACGAAGTGCCAATCCCTAAATGAGGAGTATTACTTGCGTTTTAGATAAGAAAGAGAAAATTAACATACTAACAGCCTAGTTCAAATATTATCACTTCTAATAATTAGTGTACAAAACTGGAACCTAACAGGCCCGAAATATATTGTTAATGCCCTGTCTTGCTACTTATTTCTTTCAAACAGAAAAATGCCTAACGTGAGACCCTGAGGGGTATATGACAGGCGCTTGAAAAAATAAACGAAATAAAGTGAGGAAGGGGGCAGTCAGTCACAACCACACTCTGCAGTAATTTGATACATGTTACGCAATATATTTCGGCTTTACCGAAAAGCCATTAGCAGGCATTATACAAATACTTACATAAAGACCACTTGCACACATGACGATAATTTTTAAGTGCTTCATTTTTGTTGTTGGTAGACTGCTCGTTACGTGCTAAACGTGTGGCTTCTGGGTCGAAAAGCCTGACTGCTTTGCAACTACCTTCACTAGAAAACGTCCTGTGGCGGCACTTCTGTTCCATCGTACAGAATTTGTTTTATAAGACAGTATTTTATGCATTTTTCGTATTAATTTTCCTCTGCAGCATCCACCATTCCCACTGTTATTTCGCTTTATATTGGGCCCTAATGTAACACTAAACACAGCAGAATTTGGAACTGAAGCAATAATGAGTCAGGGTGTCGAATTGGTTCAAAATTCTTAGGACAGGGATCAGCAGCCATACCGTGGATTACGCCTTTATCTGCCGGTTTCTCACCACAGAAGCCCGACTTTAATCCCAGGCCAGTCCGTGTTGGGTTTGCGGTGGACGAAGTGACACTGGGACAGGTCCTCCCCTGTCAGAATTATTCCACCAAAGCTTCAAACGCATTCAATCATTACCAAAGCTGTATATAAATATATATATATATAATTAGTAACTGACAGTGTCGTTAAACAACATAGTACGTCTTAATACTACAGCGATTAACCTTCGGCTACCATAAAAAACAACAGCAGTTTGTAATTTGAAAACTACCTAGTTTAAAGGATGATTCTACAACTTGTATTTGGTTGTTTAGCTATTTAGTTGAACGTTAAGGCATTCGATCATGAATTGCGTCCGTCATGGTACACAGCCTGTGAAGTTAAGTACATGACAAGTACATACTTCCGTCAGCAGTGAATGCCGTAGATATTGGATACACATCTTTCTTTGGCAGTGTTTATACCACGTCTCAGTTACTGACTGCTATCAAAATCGAAAACGTACTCGACAAAGAGATGCAAATACCCATCCCAAGCTAGGAACTGAACATGTATCCCCTCCCCACACAGGCAAAAAGGCATGCAATATTCTGAAAATTTATATGTATATTGGAACGGTATCGGTTCTGCAGAAATTTGAACACCATATCTGTTAAACTTCGTATGTAGAAGCTGCGAAAGGAAAAGCGCTTGGAGCACAACACGAACTCTTCTAACGTAGAGGAAGGGAAATATGCTTCACATCGCCGTAAACTTTACTGACGAAATTATATATGGCTGAAATTGCATATCAGGGGGATGGGACTACTACTGTTAAATAATACACATTCTACAGGATTCTAGGGTTCTGATGATAGTATGTCACATTTATGACTTTTTTCTAGTGTTTCAAAAATACAAAAAAGAGACACGTTGCTTGGGGAACTGGATGTTTCTGTCCTCAGGAAACTTAAGTTGCCCAGAGGTTCACAATACAACGGGCTCAACTGACTAGCCCCCCTCCCTCCCCAATTACGTGTATGCAATTTTTGTACGGAAACAGATCCAAATTTCTAAGTCTTACTTTCTTCTATTTTTTAAACACCAGCAAATGAACAAAATCCAAAAGCTAAGTAGCCCTAAATGGAGGAGTGTAGGTACGAGTTTGTGCAGGTAAGAACAGTTTTGCTGTAATATGAACACATTTATGAAAAAACCTGACGTAGCCACATTAAGTGTAGAATCCTGGGCCTTTTGTTGTGTACTTGTACTAAAATTTTTATAACTTTGCACGTGTAAGAACACGTGCAGAATTCATTTAAAAAATGCCGAACAGAATAATAATCCACTGTAACGGAACATGTAGGGGGAAAAACAGTTCGGAAAATGGCTCTGGGTCCCAGTCAAGAAATATTTCAAATTCAATCGTGCATAAATATATATACGTAAATATATAAATATATAAAACGATGGTGAACCATCTGTAGTGTATGGAAGCGAAACATGGTCTACGACAGAAATAAACATGACAAGGCTGAATACATGGGGCAGGAAAATGTTAAGGAAGATAAACGGGCAAGTGGTAGAACAAGCAGTATGGAGAATACGAACTGATCAGGAATTGCGGAATTTTATAAAGATTTAGACACAGCAGCAGACATTGAAAAGAAAAGATTTGAGTGGCTAGGGCATCTAGTAAGAATGGCTAATGGAAGGATAGTTAAGAAAATATTTGAGAGTAAACAGGAGGGAAGAAGAAGAGTGGGAAGACCTAGATTGATGTGGTTGGAAGATGTTGAAAAGGATGTACGGGAGATTACGGTTAAAAGATGGCGACAGAAGGCAGGGAACAGAGAATGATGGGCGTCTGTAATTAACGAGGCTAAGGCTGTCAGAGGGCCGTAGAACTAAGGCTGTCAGAGGGCCGTAGAACTAAGGACTAACTAAGTAATGCGGTCAATAATATTCGCAACGCGAGACTTCTAAATAGTCACATGTAGGAGAGCGGACGGGGGGGGGGGGGGGGGGGAGGAATGCATTCCGTGAGCTTCAAACATCTAATTGCTTGACGGCCACTATAACCATATCCATAATAGTCACAATTTATTTTGTTCTTCAGATATTCAGAAGAAATAAAGCATCATTGTCGTGTGGAATACGAATAAATGATTTTTAATTTTAAACATTCCAAGACGAAGTAATTGCGAAAACTCGAACTAATATAATCTGCTGTAGCATACATTGTCAGATTCTTTTTATACTTCCAAGTTTATGAGAATGTGCTAGCATAAGGTTATTCTGTGTTACCGAGGAATACTTAAGCTTCGACGGAATTAAAAGTCATTTACAGAACTATAAGATTATACACGGAAGAAAATGTATATGAAGAGAAGTGAATGAGTCCTGTAGCATCAGTACGTGCGAGCCACAAATAAATTGTTGGTAAAAACACATTTTACTGTCAAGCAAAACACCGAAACCTTTATTATCGTTGGCATGCAGAAATACAAATAAGCAATGTGGCAATTAGGGGACTTGTGTGTAAAACGGCCACCCTACGGTAAGTTATCATGTAACTGGAGTTCAGTTGTTTTTAATGACATAAACTAGACAGTAATTGTTGCACGGATTATTACGGAAAGTGGCATAGTTTTTAATATGTTCTTTAAAAATTTTGTTCACCTGAAGTTTGAGATTTTCTGAAACCTTAGAAAATGGCCGTTTTACCCGGGCCCCTGGACAAAACGGAACCCTATATTTTCTGTTGAAGAAATGGAACATAATTAAGAGAATCTAATGAATACGTGCAACGATATAAATTTGACCACTAAATGTGTTAGCTCGCTGTCAGATCTTTACTCCGTAATTATGGCACGTGTTACATTAATTACGTTCTAAACGAAAATCTGATAAAGACGATGTACGTATCTTACAGAAAGGCATCGAAAAAAAGTTTTAGTCACACAGAAATTTGTTCCTTCGTAGAAGCACGTCCACTCTCCGTGTACGATTTTACTACACTAATGCACATGTCGTAGGCTCCAAGCCCGGCCGATCGCATCATTAGTTAAAGAATAACAGCATATGGCCGTCTTACCCCGGGGGGGGGGGGGTTCGTTCTACGCACAACACCTCTAAGATCACGAATTACCTTCATCGAAAATCCCGCGAAGTGTGAAAACACGACGCTCGACTTAAGACATTATGGGAAAGCTGGGGTTGGGGAGACCAAGACAAAAGAAACATGGTAATAAGTAAAAGAAGGTTTGATAGACATAAAGACATTTGAGTTGGTGTTTATTGGAATGAGGTCGATGCCGCTGGCTGCAAGCTGTCAGGGAGATCCAAAAACTTGGGGTGCGTGGCGGAGAGGCAGAAATGGAAGTATTAATGAAGCGGAGGTGATCTTCGATAGATTTATTCTTTCCTGCATGTCCTCACACACCTCCTTGTAAAGTGTCAAACAGCATCCATCTCGTGCTTCAATTTTGGGAACCTCTCCATAAAATGGCCGACGTCAAAGAAATAGTCGACTAAGTCATCCACAACTGGAGGCCTTCCTGCAGAGCTCTTGTAGCCAGCTGAAACCTCTCCACAACACCTTCAATATACTCTTCATCTTCTCGTTCACTAAGCACTGCCAGCGGTTCAAGGTCCTCCTAGGTTAACTCAGCAGCAGGGGAATCAGACACGTCTTGGCTATCAGCCTCCTTACAGACTTGGAATCCTCGTGGAACATTAAGGTCTAACATAACGAGGAAGTTCTTTGTCCCATCCTGCTAACTGGGGGATTACCAGAAGTCATAATATGCTTCAAGTAAATGCTTCTTCTAATAGCCATTTAGAGCCGTTGACTCGCCAACAGACTTTTCTATAATCATTACGCAGTCAACTCGACTGTACGACTCCCGTCATTCCCTGACACTAACAAAATTTCCTCACTTGCGTCCAAGACACTGCCCAACGTAGTGTCCGTACGGCAGCTCTCGCATGTTGTGACGATTTCCCGCTTCAGCGGCTGCAGGAGTGAGGTGGTGGCGTTCGGCCAACGCTCACCTTGGACTTTCGGATGGGCGGGAACAAAGATCCTGCAGGTGCCCTGGGGTATTACCCTATCAAGGACAAGGGCGATTTTAATACTAGTTTATTGCGCTTCAGATACATTTTTCAAAGGAAGCTTCACGTGCATTAAACAATTTGTCTCATCTTCCAGCCACACATACAAGGCCTTCTCTAGCTTTTCGAGAAAGGGTTTACGAGTGCCTACACAAGAAACGCTCTCACTGGATGGAGCAATAACCTCAAAGCTGTCCTTAATTTTATCTTTATTTTCCTCGATTACATTGTAATCGAGGAAGATAAATACATAAAGAGTTTACGCTGTAATGGCATACGACCACAGCAATACCATCCCCCTGTCCAAATGGCATTATTCCACATGCTGTAACAGACATACCGCCTTCTTTTCATTTATCCTTAAGTTCTTCCATCAGCACCTACAACTCTCCTTCCAGACGTATTTAAAACAAGAACGCAAAAATTAGTTCTAATAATTTTGAACAGTACAGTCGGATCATTTCCCGTAGCGAGAAACAAACACACAAAAAATTCGCTGCTGAATGAGGCGGGCAGAAAGACGCCAACTGGTTTTTCTCTAAGCAGTTGGAGGGGGTACACTTTCCTTTTCCTACCCGTACGCCGTCTTTCACAAAGCAGCAGCAACTGTAATATATGACTCGAAACTGAGCCAACAAAATCTCTGTCAGGAAGTCGTTTGTATGGTCTAAAGACTGCAGCGAGAGTTTCTGTTTATTTGCTACTGCTTAAGAAAAGGCCCATTCTCAAAACGTTGCCTATTAATCTCAAACTCGTTAAATGGCGTAAAAATTCATGCATGAGTAACATGCTATGGAGACAAAGTGGACCCTACGACGTCTCTATTCTTGAACACATTTTAGTGCACATGGCAAAACTGGCAGTAATGATACTGTAAATAACTTCATGGAGCACAGTCAGATAGTCAAGAAATTTCCCACACCTTATGGAGCCCGAAGTTTCATTACCGTGTACTGCAGTAATGTTTAAGACGAAGAACAATCTCGTCTGTACTTAATATCATACACTGCTAACTAGCGTTTTCCTTGAAAGTTGCAAGTTCCTTAGCTAGTCCATAAATCTCACATTTTTAGGGACTGTCCATCACTGTGTTGGCATTAGCCCACCACTGAAGGCCGCGAAACCGGATTCCTGTGGTTCAAGTTCGAACGTGTCCGCTTCTTGTCTCTGTAAAATTTATCTATCCAGAATGTTGCTTCGACTTTCAGTTTATTACACTCGTGAAGAACACACAGAAGGAAGTCTTTCTAGAATATTCTATTTATTCTTCCAGTGTTTATCCTTCACAGTGCTTACGCTTCCTTTTATTCTGACGCGTTTGCTTTTCGTTTATTCTTGTGGTTTTTATCATTATTTAAATTCTTCAGCCTTTTCTTGATATTTGCTATTTTGATGTCCCTTATTTTATATCTTCATAACTCAACCATACATTCTTTATTCGTTTTGCGAAAATAAGTAATCTTCTGTTTTCTTTCTTCTCGCCTTTCTTTCTGTCTCACTCTATTAGTTTTATTTTCTCTTGCTTCAATTCTTTCTTCCTTCTTTCCTTTCATCGTAATTATAATAAAGCCATGACAAAGGACGCGTGTCCTAGGTACGCTTTACACAATATCACAAATGCATGAAGCGTGTTAAATTTTCTACAGCTAAGACGAAGGGAAATAAGTCAAGGATTTTAGACAGACCAGTACGTGAGTTTCAGTGGGAGGAGACGTAACGATGATCTTGAAATCATCTGTCCTGTACAGGTCCTGCCATTCACTAAAGAACCATATTTCATCATATCAGTGACGAGCTCCTTTAACCCTTTAAAGACGAAGCGTATCTGTTTTATATAAGGACTCAGTGCGTACCGCGCTGTAAACCCTCTCCACTTCGGTTATAAAAACCAGTCTCTTAATGTTTTATAAGGCAAAAGTTGCTGTTTGTTCTGAGATCCGTACAAAACACATAAACGCAATGTGGGCACCACGTAGAATTTTTTAATGTTAAACCTGGTGGTATGTAAAGTTACCGCTAGGCTTTAAAAGGTTAATAACTTCCGCAGCACGTGCATGGTCCACAGCAGTTTATCTCTTCGCGCGTCCCAAGGTCCAACAAAAATGAAAGGGGGGGGGGGGGAGAGCCGTCACCGGATGTGGAACTTCAGACGTTGAAAGATTTTGGTGGTCGCAAAATATAAATCGATATCTACATATGCATATTAGGTTTCCGTGTAGAATTTTCATAATACGTGTTCAACATCTCCAATTGGTTGTCCTTATTCAGCTGACGCAATGTCAACAGCAGGGCTCAGAATAAAACCACAGACTGTCAGGATGTCTTAATTATGTTAAGTGGCTGGTGGATTAAACTTGAATTTCAGGAGCCTTAGCTCCAAAGGAATGATGACATAAAAGAGGATTCCATATTTAAGTTCTTCTCAAGAAAATTTCCCAACGAAATACACCATGTTTCATGGAATTTTAATGGACTAAATCATGAAAAATGAGGGCCATATCACGTTTTGAGAGTTACTTCAAATAGAACGGGTGGGCACAAGTCCCTGACGTCAGGTCATCGTGTCGACCCACTTTTGTACTCTGGCGCCTCTTATCTCTGGTTCCCCGTGCCACCCTTCTGGTACCTAGAATTTTGAGGTAGATCCTAGATTTATGCAAAATCTGTGCACCCCTGAAACAGATATCAAAATATATCTACTCACCCCAAAACTGTTGTCTTGTCCTTTTCCGGGAGGCTCTCCTCCAAGTTGGACCTCACCAGACTCCACCGAATCCGTCGGCGGGTCTTGAGAAGTAATCCGCATGGCTCGCATGGCGTGTAGCAGATGCCACGGGTTTGACACACTCCTGCTGCCTGTACCACCCCGGTTGGTGCTGGGGGAACGGCAACCCCGAGCACACGGGTCTTCCTGTTCAGGATTCATCTCACAGAGTTTTCTCTCACTTTTACCGTGCAAAAGTGGACCAAGTTCTTCTGGGCTTGGACCTGAAACAAGAAAATGTTTTTAAAGAGACACTTTCCAGCTTATTTAGATGTGGTACAGTGAGGTGCTAGTTGCACATGATAAATGTCATTTCGTATATACACTTGGTTTCCATTCTTACTAACATCCCCTATTTACGTGTCTTATTCCCGCATGCACAGACTTCATTGTACGTATTACCCGTCCTTCACTTCGTCTTATCTAAGAAAACATAAACAACACATCTTATGGAGCACAGTCCTTCTCCAGTAAGTCATGGTTTTGCTGGTCAAGAAATTCTCCATCATTTACGGAAAGCGAAGCGGTTTCGAATTTACGCCACATGACAGCACTTTGTTCAGACAAGATAGGTGCATAAGTGAGTGAGTGATTGAGTGAGTGAGCCAGTGGATGCGTTCATGAGTGAGCTACACCCTGGTTGCCACGGTAACTAGTTTCGTCAGGCCCTGGTTGCTATAGATACGACAGAGGTTCGGACAGACTGTGTTCTCTGTGTGGTAAGCGCTAAGGCGGAAGTGAGAGAGCGCGCCTTGCCTGCGGGAAACGAATTGAGTCGAAAGAAGCAGTCAAGCATCCAGCATCGATAATACTCATAATACAGCATAGCACGACCAGATGGCAGTACTCCGATAATATTAACGTTTGACCTAAAGACAAGAAGAAAGAAGCTGTGGAGCAGCGCGTGAATATTATGGCAGCCCGACACATGACGGGCACATGACTAGTTTTAAAATTACTATGACACTGACAGCTAGGATTCGCGCACGTTGCCTTCTTTGGACCTTCAAGAAACACCGTTTACACACATTTATTTTCCTCTGCGCTTGCTACACGTTCCACTCATTTCGTGTCACACATCCTAACAATCCAATAACGTCTGTTTACAAAGCTTGGACAGTAGTTTCGGTCGACCAGCTTCGTGTAGCACGGTGAGACATCTGATAATTGAATAGAACATGCCAACAGTAATTCCCTGACAAAAAGAAATTATGCAATGACTTTCCTCATCAATCATCTAAACCACTAAGTTTTTGAGGCCAGAAGCCATGACACGTTGTTTAGTAGAACTCTAACAGATTAAATTTAATGAGTAAGCAATACTACAGACTCGCTGGTTAGTGTAATTTAAATTAAACTAAGAGCAGTAAGTATCAATTTTCCCCGCAAAGGCAGTCGTAATTTCCGAAAGTGTCCCTTCTCTGAACACTGTCGCAGTAGCCCTTCACAGCAAATGGAATTACCCTCTACCATTTCTGTAACTTATCTACCACACTCTTCTTAATGTTTGCACACACACAGGCCTCTTTCTTCAGGTCACTCTACGTATCTTTATTACCTTTTAAAGCAAGTGTAAACAGTTGCGAACAGTAGGAAGTTACAGTTTTTCAAATCTTCGATTTTTCCCGCCAAAAATAAAACATTGTACTTCATTTCGCCTTTTAAGTAATAATGCACAAGAACGAAATTGTTTTAAATGTTATGAAAGATTAGCGTAACGTCCGTTGAAATATTCAATAGGAAGTTTTCTAACTCTTAAATCAAGCTTGTATTGACCGTATGGGTTAGATTTTCGAAGATTCATTACAGGTTAAGTACGAAACTAAGCTCTGAACAATAAGCAGAATGCGACATGAGTAGGATATTGATGAACCTTTCAAAGATTTTGGAGGTCAAGTTAAACACTCTTTTGACCTGGAACCTTTTACGTGTTATTAAAATTACTTCAGTATAGAAAAGGGAATTATTCTAACTTATCAGCAACTTGCGATTCCAAAAAGGTATTTGTGTGAGACATTCATTACATATTATACGTTATATATTGTACACGAATATACAATTGATGTGTACTGCATGAAGAGGGTCCAAACGTGTTGGAGTTTTAGTGCTTTAATTATAAAATTATATATATATTATAATATTATAAATTTTGTTGCTGTTGTCTTGTGTAGTTACCACTTAATGCACGGATATGGGTAACGTAAAATTTAACTAATCACTTTAGTTGCAACTGTGGTGCTGCACAGTGATCGCTCTATTCACTAAACGGTATTTAAGAGACAAAATAATAGTGAACTTCGGAGTTGTGCAAATGTATCTCCCGAGAATACATATCTGTTGACGTTGGCAGCATTGATTGCTTTCGAATGCTTCATAACTTATACGTAGATTATCTTATTTTTCAATAACCTAGAAAAGACAAAATTTTCAATGCTATCAGATATTAGTTGTCTTCACAGACAGTCTGCTATGAAATGGTGAAGGTAAAGTTGTTATTGTGCAAGACATAAAGGCATGTGGGGAGGAACGGAAGTATAGCGCAAATCATTCTTCAGCTCAGCGTTGAATTGAAACGTGATATAAACATGACGCCACGGTCACATTATCCTCGGAGGGGGGGGGGGGGTGGAAGACCCGCTGTACCCCCTGAGCCGATCTGAAAGTTCTGGACAACAGATTAATGTCTTTCCCCTATCGGGAATCGGAACACAATTCCTCAGCTGTCCAGCCCAAAGTATATTCAATACACCGCCTACACTAACCCGGCTCCAGTCTGTTATTCAGTTTCCAATTCCATTCAGTTCATTTCAAATGCCTGTTTATTAATATGCCGACTCAACAGCCAGATGGCCAATTACAGAAACAACACAACGTACACGCACAAATAACAAAGGGCAATAAACATGATATATAAACACACACAAAAAATAATAATACTTAAAATAAGTAATGGGTGTACCTTATAGCAATGAGCTAGTGACACTATCAAATTTAAGCATGATCATCTGCCTTGTAAAGACATCTAAATCACACAAACCGGATCTGCCGCAGCAGCACACCTGCAGGAAGGACATGTTCGTCAATAAGTACAGATGACGTATCGTAACTTCAGATTACAGCACAGTTAACTAGGGACCGAACTTTTGTCTATTTGGTCTGTTCTCCAAACATAAATCCTTCTCTCTGTGTTTAGCAGGTATATGGATCTATAAGAGCGGTGAGCACTTCCTCTTCACTTTAATAGTTGTTCGCATGACTCATTATTTATGTTGACTCCCTTAAAATTCGGATGGAAAAATAAAAGTTGTAACTGTATTCTACGGACTGAGAGGTAATTTGTTGTCACTGGCATTTTATATGCAGTACACACTTATTTCCCCAATGCAGCCCGTTCTCTTGACAAAAAAAAACCAAACAACCTTCGACATTTTCTCAGAATATTCTCTAACTCTGTTTGCAGTATCTCTACACAGCGCAGTGTCCGCACTCTCTGTTGCTAAATGTTATACGACAGTTTAAATAAAAGCTAGTGAATCAACACTTCGGTACTTTTCCCATAAAAACACATGTCGGCTGAATATTTCGTTAATTTTATGACAACAGTTTGATTTACCAGAATTTGTTCTACAAAATACCGCAAAGATGAAAAAATGAAAGCGGTAGAAAACAAAATACCAGGCCAGCACTGTGCTCTTGGGTAATAGAGACTGTCGGAAGCATAAACCCCTAGTTAATAGTGTCTGCATCAAAGGCTTGTTTTCAAATTATGAAATTCTAGTTTAAAAATTATAGGAATACTAGTACCTAAATAGTGCAGAGTTGGAGCAGTAGGTTAGAATTTTTTGCATTGGTTTCCTCAGAAAATGAAGGCTGATTCAAGAAGTTCTCTTCTTTTTCGAACCAATATGTACTTATTATTATTATTATTATCATCATCATCATCATCATCATAATGATCATAATCATCATAATCATTATCACCACCACCACCATCATCACCATTATCACACGTTCATAAACGTCCTGCATGTGTGCGCTCCACAATGGGATTATTGTGGCTCTGCATCATTCAAATGATGTTAAATTGACCCTAGATTCCAGAAGTTTCCATGGGCAAGGTTTAGAACATCTCACGAAAACTTCCCAAGTCTGCCATAGACTAAATTAACGTCCGCAATTGTGGGGTATCTTACGTCTCGATTAGTTTTCGCCCCCGATGACTTTATCGGGCATCCTTTCAAGTTAGTTTCTTCTACATTTGTAGTCTTTCGCCTTCTACATTTCTAATTTCCTCAGCTAGTCTGCTGGTTCAATTCCTTTGTTATACAAACATCAACATCAATCTTGTGTAATAGTCTACCTCAGTGACAACAGCTGGCCTACATGAAGTCCCGTTGTATTTATAGGGTAAGAAAACTAAAACTCAGATGTTGTGTTTAATACTTGCGGTTCATATAAGAAAAATTATATTTTCTGTATCAACTACGGAAGTTATTTTGCATTCAGTGAGTTGAGATGATGTTAATGTACAGTTAAATGGATAAGGATTAAGGCTGAAGTAGTCTGAGGTTCTGTTCTGGCATTCGCTTGCAGAGACTGAAAAATAAACACGGTGGTTCACAGAGAGTGTACACGGTCCTTCCGCCCTGACTTGAACTGGTTTCTCTGCAATGACACTATAAGCTGCATGCTTTAAGTGCTGCACGGTGTCTCCCTGATACATAATCATGATATTTTTGGGAGAGATGTGCACAATAATTCCGAAGAGCGGCAGTTGCCCTGGGATTGTTACAGGAAGATTTAGTTGAAACACGTCATATTTCGCTCGATTACCTGTTCTCGCCCTACACTCGTCATGGTAATTACACAAGAGTAACAAAATGTGCGCATGTACTCTCGAAAACACACCACACATAAAAGAATAATTTTGCCAGCTTCCTGTTATCACAGTGAAAGCGTTCTCGTTCTCCGACAGTATCACATAAAGCCTACAGGATTTGTTACCAGATTCGAAGATAGGCTACAGCATGTGAACGGACATGACCAACCCTACACGCTTTCACTTCGTGGAATTTGTGTCAAAATGAATATAAATCCAAGCGATCTGACACATACTGAAGCTGTATTTACTATACGAATAAGGACCTTGGCTAAAAGCATTGACGCAATGGTAGACTTACCGTGTTCCTTCGAGGGATTGTATCCTCCAACCTGTTTCAGCACGGCCATGTCACGAGTAACAAAAAATTAGAGACGCGTGAGCCGGCTCGACAGACAGCAGTGTACACTCGCAACAAAGTGCGCTTGTCGACCGACGGACAGTGCCACCAATACGTCATCACTATGGGCGTTTTGTTTATCAGGAACTGTCCTCATCGACTGGCTCTCTCCAGCTTCTTGTGCAAACAGTCAAATTGACAATGATTAAAGACATTCACCGTTCCTACGGTGCCTTTCAAGACATAAAACTTAAGAAGTTTACATATTTCCAGTCCGGAGACGACCGTTTTTGTGCCTGTGCCAGTGGCTGTGGCTTTTCCCACTGGTACAGACTCCGCGATTTACAGCCGAGGAGTTCTAATGTGTTTCCAAACCCTTCAGCTTTTCAAAATAAATTATGAGTTGAAAAAGACCAGCGCATCTAAGTATTAATACTAGTATTTTTTTTTAGTGGTGAAGGGCCCCGCAACAGACGCTACGGACGCACTGCACACTGCAGCCTTGAGGCTTATTGTGCAACCCTGTGATGAAGATGATGATCATTATTTTTTTTATCCTTTTCCTAGTAATGGAGCACCGGTGGAATGAAATTGACAGGGGAAAACCGAAGTACTCGGAGAAAAACCTGCCCCAGTGCCACTTTGTCCACCACAAATCCCACATAGACTGACCCGGGATCGAACCCGGGCCTCCGCGGTGGGAGGCCGGCGGCTAACCGCCTGAGCCATGGCACGGCCAATACTAGTATTAGTATTAGCATTAGTATTAGTAGTAGCAGCAGCAGCAGTAGTGGTGATGGTGGTAGTAGTAGTAGCAGCAGCAGCAGTAGTAGTAGGCGGAGGTAAATGAGGAACAGAAGGCCTGTTAATGTAACAAAAGTATAAATACTTCTTAAGCAATTTTTCTTAAATTATAGGCCTGTACATTCCAGAATTAGTTACCCTTTTTCGAAATAAAGATATTGGTTTTTGGTGTCATATACCCGTGTACATCATTCCCAATAACTTGCGAAGAAAATTGGCTTATTGGGATCACACAAAACGTCATATCCAGGAAGAATGGCATCGTTAACCACAGCGCTACAAACACCTCAAAAGTAGATCTACACAGGATGTTTCTGAAATGCAAGGGGTCCTTTCAGTGGAGAGTTCTATGCACACAATGACTTCCGCGATGCTTCACTTCTTCACTTCACGTGTTTAATTTTCCCGCTTCATTGTTTTGATTATTACATTTCGCTTCTTATTCTGGTTTAAGAATCTGTTTGCTCGCCGCTGCTGGTCTGTGGAAAATACAGACTTCTTAGCTTGGTAAGAAAAATTTGTATTTAGTGACTGGCGTCTTGTGTGGAGCCTTTTTTTTTATTGCTTTTCATTTCAGTTCATTAAGTTGGATTGCTCTTCGTCCTTATTTCCTTTAGAATATTTTTTTTCTGGTGAGTTTTATGTAAGAAAATATGCAAAATTTGTTGTTCCCTTGTTGTGTTATGCGAACTGTTGTTGTGCATGTCGTGCTTTGTTGCTGGCTGCCGACAACACACAACACACACACACACACACACAATGACACGCAATCGGGACTAAATTCCAGCCGTAACCGTATATAATACCACATCACTAAACTTGCACAGCCCAAAACTGTGATGCAAAAGACATTTTAACCACGTTTTAATCAAGATTTTGTGTTTTATCCATAAGAACGATTAATATAAGCCTCATATGAAGAGATCACAACGCTGCAAATGAAGATAGAACCACGATTAAACGACGGGTCCACCAGCAGATGCTTTTAAAAACGTGTCTAATCCCTAAAGATGGCGTCGTGAACGCCGAAACATGTTGCAGTAAAGCGTGAGATTAAGTGAACAGACAGTGTGCATTTAGTTGGATTAATATAATGACTAAGTTTACCGTGTCGTAATAAGTACCGAATACTGCTCCAGGTTGTTCTTACCAGACTCCAGAACAGCGTGTGCCCGTAACCCCTGACATTTTGTGTTACTTCGTTAATACATTAAGGAACTCTTGGCCTATATCTCTTTGACAAAGGGCTCACGCCTATAGCTATTAACAATTACTAATAGACTTATTTATTACACTTCGTTTTAAGACATGTTTTTCATCAGCTTAAATTGACCTGAAAAAGGTTACGCCCAGTTATTACACAACTCAGGAACTTACAGCTGTATATCCACACTCATATGGGCCTCAGAGAGACGAGGTAACAGCGAAGTGGACTGGACTACACAGCGGGGAGCTTCATGCTTACGTCTTCTCACCACATATTATTCGGGGCATCAAATCAAGGAGAAAGAGATGGTTGGAGCATGTAGAACTATGGGGGACAGGAGAGGTGCATACAGGGTTTTGGTGGGAAGACCTGATGGAAAGAGACCACCTGGAAGACCTAATGTAGACAGGAGGACAATATTAAAATGGATCTTCAAGCAGTAGGATGGGAAGGCATGGACTGCATTGCTCTGGCTCAGGATACGGGCAGGTGGTGGGCGCTTGTGAATGCGGTGATGAACCATCGGGTTCCATAAAATGCGGTGAATTTTTTGACGAGCTGAAGACCTGTTAGCTTCTCAGGACGAATTCTGTTCCACGGAGCACACACACAATGTTACAGAGCAAAACCTTTAATTTTCACTGCCGTGAAAACTTAAGACTCAGTTCGTTAATTACCTAGATAGTTACTGAGTTAATTAACTAATTGATTATTGGGCTAATTAGGCGGTTGATTATTTATACCTGCGGCTGCTGCTGTGGTTTGGATTGCAGAATGTAGGGTCTACGTAATCCCACTCGTGCACATACAGAAACATCAGGAACCCTTACACCCAAGATGATGTATACCAGTGCCTTGACTTACTTCTCTTCAGTTTTATCATTCAGCTGCATGCAAACTAATGGGACTTGATTACACGATTGCAGACTAAATTTTATCCGAAGGAAGTGCCGTGGCTTGTATTAAATAACGCTTAGTGCGTAATTCTTGACACATGTTTATAACTATGACGTTAATTAAGGGTTATTTTAACATACGCCTCTCTAAATATGTCGCAGTTTATTGCTTTATGTAAAGGATTGAGTAGAGCCAGCACTATGCCTTATCGCTTGTCGCCCTCCAAACAAACCGTTCAGACTGCTTTGATCAATATTTACACATCATGTAATGACTGCCACCTACGAGATTAATTGATTTAGATACTGGGTGAGTGTTGATGGTGATTAATGAAAGAATTGCACCACGTGTGGAAACGTTTACTCCAGTGACAGGCGCATGTTATGTTTCAAATGCTATTATTGCTGTCTTGTTAATTAGCCCATTAATGCTGGTATCCCTTTATATAGGCAAAAGTTAATTCTTGTTAAAAATAATTTCGGTACCGATTCGCTGCACGCACGCACACACACACACATTGTGTGTGCGCCTTTTAACCTTTATCCTGCTAATGTGGAATATATGGTGAGCTGCTAATAATGCCAGCACCGCTAATGTGTAATATTTGGTGACCTACATTTGGCAACGCTGAAAGGAGCCTCTCTGTCTCTCTCTCTCTCTCTCTGCACAATGTCTCAACACTGAATCGATCGTGAAAGACGTCCTATAGGGTCTAGTTGGCCACAATATTTCATTTAATTAATCTTGCTTATGTTTTTATGCAAAGAACCATTTTAAACCAGGGCTGTGGGTCGGTACACAAAAGCTCCGACTCCGACTCCTCGATTTTAAAACTCCGACTCCGATTCCTTCATAAAAGCTCAATATGTATTAATAACGGTAAACCTATAAGGCATTTCATCGCCACCACGTGAATCATCAGGCTACTTTTGAGACTTATAACCTATAGTTAAGTATAAGTCTAATGGTTACTATAGCTATCAGGGCTGTGGAGTTGGAGTATCTAGTCAAGATCTTAGACTGAGGGCGGAGCCGGGGTCGGTACATTTTTACCGATTCCGACTCCGATTCCACCTAAAAATTCCTTCCGACCCCGACTCCGATTCCACCTAAAAATTCCTTCCGACTCCGACTCCACGACTCCGACTCCGACTCCACAGCCCTGTTTTAAACCAAATCTAAACTTCACATAAAACAAAAAATAGTAAAAGTTTTAATGCATTTTCGGAGATCTAGAATAGATAAAAGATAATAAGAGACTACAACTTAGGGAAGCATCATATACAATTTCGGACTAACGAAAGCTGGTTTAGGACATGTTCTAATCGCGGTGTCTTACAAATACCCTACCGAAGGTAACGCACCTCCGGTTTCTTGTGATGCTGATTTGTCTATCAGAGTCAGTGAATAACTGAGTAGTACAAAGCTGGCTGCAAAAGGAATAGAGAATAGTTAGGCCGAAACAGAAAATCCGAAATGTTCCATGTCCTAGCGTAAGCAAGTGCCATTGCAATTTATCTTGTTTACGTCAATAGACGTCGTGGTACATGAGGCGCCTCTCATGTACAGTGTCAAATGGCAGCGCCGCATAATCCTGCATCAGCACATAGCTACCGCCCTACTTCAGTCTTGTTTACCAGCCATGTATCCTGTGCTATACAGAGCGATGATTCAGATATAACACTGTCACTTGCCATTAGCTAAGTGTATGGTCTAAACTTCAGTAATAACCCTTTAAATTCAACTACATTTTCCATACATTTCAATATCGGGACCAGAAAAATGTAGGGACAGTCCCTACTACAGAATTTCCTTCTGTATAAACGTCAGTTCGTGATTTGCACTCATCTCGTCATACATCTGATTCACTGCACATGTCTCACAAT
This sequence comes from Coptotermes formosanus, assembly GCA_013340265.1. Taxonomy (NCBI): domain Eukaryota; kingdom Metazoa; phylum Arthropoda; class Insecta; order Blattodea; family Rhinotermitidae; genus Coptotermes; species Coptotermes formosanus. The sequence continues at coordinate 3,661,416 of BLKM01003281.1, read as the reverse complement.
GTGTTACTCCTTCGATTTAGTGAAACATTGTCAACTGTAAAAGCCACAGTCATAATTTTGATGATGATGATTTTAAATTGTGTTATATTTTATGAACGTTGTCCGTAGCTCAGTATATATCGTACCGAATGATAATGATATTAATGAATAATGGCTTAGAAAGGCTGTGGAAGAAGGAAGCCGTAGCCTAACTTACGGCATTATACCAGCGTTTGCTTGCAAGCACTATTTAAAACCAAGAAATATTGCAGGATGCCTAGACCCCAGTCCAGGTTTTACCGCAGGTCCTCCTGCATACAAAGCAACAGTGCTCTTTACTCGACCACGACGACGAGTGTACAAATGGTGTTGATTCATTTATTTAACAACTTTTAACTAGACCGTCAATATCTCAGAATATTTAAGGTTTAAGTTAGGATGCCTGGCCTGTCAAAGATGAGTGGGACAGGATTTGGAAAGAAGCGATCGTGGCCTGATCGAGTTACCACCCCTGCCTTTTCTTGCAGACTGGAGAAAACCATGGGGGGCCTCAGAATAGCCGTTAGACCGTCCGAGATTCTAAACGAACACCTTCCAAAGGAAAGTCCGAAGCTTTACGCCCGTACCAGCCTCGACATTAAGAATGTAGAAGAAAGCGACCGTGATACATTTTAAGGCACTGTCATGACACTTTCCTGGAAACAGTGAGGATTACCGAGAAATTGAACAGGATTGCCAACAGTTTAGCAGAGACCCTAGGCGTGTCTGTGTGTTGAGTTCACACGTGTCCCTCAGAAGGATCGTTTTACTTCTTGGCTGGGTTCATTTATCGTTACGAACTGCGTGTTACTAGTTCATGTCTTGTATCTGCAAGAATACTTTTTATGACTATTTTCATTCCGGAATTAGCCACTTTGCTGCTGACTTGCTGCTCAAATATTAATGAATCAACTGAAGGAATTTTCAGTTTACAGGTATCGAAACTACTTCGTTCACATGCTGCACTATAAGTGGTACATTATAACATCATGACAGTCCTATCAACATTATGTAATTAATGTGGAGTCGATAGGAATGAAACAAACCACCACAATTTTGCGTAGGCATTCGTTTCGGGGACTTAATACATATCACGAGCTACATGCAACCTGCCATCATGCTGGAACGCCCTTCTGTGGAAACCGTATTCCGCTAGTGAGAACGTGTCATTACAGCAACGCATTCTGACGGAAATGTGCTCCGCTACCATGATCAAATTAATTGAATTCTTGCAGTAGGTTACACAATCAAGCAAATATCAGAATACGTGGGTTACTGTCATGCTCCCGTCTACAGACTGTGCAAAATTCGCTGACTTCAAACCACTGAAATTAAATGCCGGTGACTCGCTCTGTACAAGTGCACGAATCATGCAAAACCGATTAATACCCACACGAAATGTACTTATGTACACTTATTCACAACTGCGAGCACTAAGCTCTTACTTACGAGACTGAAGTTAAGCTCTATTCCTGAGAAATCCAGAATCTGCTAGACAGTTCAATCAGAGATTTCTAGGAATAACGATCAAGCAGCCATTACGCAGAAGTTAATGTCTAAGCACTTCTCGTTCCCTCAAGCGTGGTGAAACTGCCGATCATCCCACCCTCTTTATTTTGATCGCACTACCATTTAGCAAATAAATTGTGTACATTTTCAATCTGTGCCTTGTGTTAGGGCAATACTGTTATCACGTTCTTATAAGATTACAACTTATTTTATAAGTTGTAAGTGAAACTTCTGTACACACATTTGGACCAAAACGTGATAAATGTGACTTCAACGTTAGTAGGGACAGCGTGTGCTTACACCCAACACAACACGCAAATAACGTACACGCACAAATGCAGCAACAAAATAACTGCCTCTCAGAAAAATAATTACCCAGATGACGCAAAGTCGATTTTGTCCCCAGAGAATAGCACAAATGTATGCCCACATGAAACCCCGTACCGGCTGCTGAACCTATTGCAAGCTTAATCAAGAGACAATCCCTGCCACGCAGACTAGAAACCACTTATTTTGCAACTTGTGGTACTGCTGTGCCTTGCAATACTCGTGTATTGACATGGAGACGCAGTACATAACATGTAGGGTCATTGGAGAATGGATGTTAATAATCCGTTGGTTGTTTAACCTTTTAAAGCCTAGCGGTAACTCTACGTACTACCCGGTTTAACATTAAAAAATTCTACGTGGTGCCCACATTGCGTTTATGTGTTTTGTACGGATCTCAGAACAAACAGCAACTTTTGCCTTATAAAACATTAAGAGACTGGTTTTTATAACCGAAGTGGAGAGTGTTTACAGCGCGGTACGCACTGCGTCCTTATATAAAACAGATACGCTTCGTCTTTAAAGGGTTAAAGATGATGAGCCAACAGCACAGCTGAACTTCAGTTGCTACTTTGCAAGGACAGTGCAGAATTATTTCAGAGTTTAATGCTGCAGATATACAGACGTATAGACAAGAAAGGGACAAATTTCCACGCACTCTTAACCTCCACTCGAAATGGGAAAGACAAGGAGGAGCTCATAGTTATAGGACTTCGCAGACTCTGCTTCCGCTTATCTGCAGCTTGGATCCCGGAAACCATTTTGGACGTGGTAGAAACATTCTCACCATCACAGACGTCGAAGCATGCACTGTTTATCGAAGTTTAGACTTATTTTTGGGATAAATAAGTGTTTTAGGAATATCTCTATCAGCGTTAGTCAGCAGAATTGTCAGTAGCTAAAAATATAAAAGAATGTTGTTTTGCCTGTTATGAGTGGATATGAAGTGCAATGTGTCATACTGAGGAGAAAGATAAACTTTAGGCTGTGCTTAGCAGAATATTTGAAAGGAAATGAAGAAAAGGTAAAACTGCAGAGATTAATAATTTGTAGTCTTCACAAACATTACTGGAACGATCAAATCATGGAGGTATATGATGGTTGGGCTTGTTTTGTGTGTGTGTGTGTGTGTGTGTGTGTGTGTGTGTGTGTGTGTGTGTGTGTGTGTGTGTGTGTGTGTGTGTGTGTGAAAAATCACATACACATATGGCTTTACACGGAAAACCTTAAGGCAAGGAACCAATCTGAAGACCTAGAAACACATGAAAGGATAATATTAATAAGACCTTAAACTGTAGTATTTGAAATGTGGATTAGATTCAATAAGTTCTGGACAGGTCACAAGCGAAAGCGTTTGTGAATATGTTAAACAACATATGGGATCCATAAAAGGCGAAGTATTTACTGACCAGCTGAGCGACTGTCCTTTCTTGCTGAGGACTCTATTCCATAAAGATAGTCGTCGCTAGAAATCACTGTCGATTCCTTGATAAACTGAGATGTTCAATTCCCTAGAAGTAAAAACAGTATGGTTTCCCTTTAACACAAAACACAGTGTTGATCTGTGATGGGTGGGACGACATTTGTTCATGACTGGGAGACGTGGGCGCCGTCACGTAATGCACGTAGAAGAAATGTTTACTCGGCTATCACATAGCACTTTCCAAGCGACGCTTTGTACTGGGTTGAACCACGGGCCCTGTTTTAACATTCCTGTCAAAGAGTAACTCGACTTCGGGCTGTCACGGCTATGACTGGGAAGATTACTGCTCTGTAGGAAGTGACATCGCCTGGTCTGATAAATCGTTTCCAACGTTTCGGAGGAAATTGCTGCCACCATTTTCAGGGTATACTAAGTACTTGAAGATGAACGCACCAGGTTCCTTCCTGACATAGGCAACTAACTATCAGGCTGTATGACGTCACATCTCAGAATCAAGTAATTTTAATTCTATAAAGATTAATAGCTACACGGTTTAAACTTTCGGAAAATAATTCGGTTTCCAACCCAGTGTGGAATCCATTTATAGAATCTACATTAACAATCTGTATTATATAAGTAAAACATGTTACAGCAGGCGTTTTAAATCACCTACTTTACGTCTGAGACATTTTTGACACCTGGTGAACATATTGTTAAAAGCATGCACCCACTAATAAGATCCGGAAAATGGGAAGACAGGTGACACGTGGCGAACACAGGATAAACACAGGGCAAGATGTGTGTAACAACACCAGATAGACACAACGACAAATGACAAACAACAGCATACGCATAGGTGTAGCAACACGCGGCAGACACAACAAGTACCAACAAGAGAAAATATTATGTAACAACAACATAAAGAAAACGACATGTATAGATACAAAAAGTAAAAGCAACAGAAATCTTCAAATTGCCCATCCCGTTGTGCAGGTACGATACTGTTTCCAATTTTTACTTTCAAACAAGCACAACAAATGTACATTTTTTGTGCTTGTCTGAAAGTAGAAATGGACTTCTTGGCCCTTGAAGATGGGATCGAAATGTTACCCCGAAACGTCGGTAAAAGTTTACCACTCGACGCTGCGTAATACCCCAGAAGAGCACAGATCTCATCAACATCGTGGTGGAAACCTGAAATCTCGTTTAGGCTTATTTGTATGTCAATAGCGAATCATCGTTGAGGTTACTTTTCAAGAATGAGCCAAGTTCTTAATGCAGCAACTTCGATTTGTTTTTTGCAAAACTGGGGTCATGCTGGATTAGTTTATATCCGCCCAAAAACTTTAATAAGCTACAAAATTTGATTTAAATGTGTTCTGCATCTTCGGAGATGGAATATGGTGAAAGGCAGGCGAAGAGACGACCATCAGTAAAGGAATATTTCAGGTGTTTTGTGTAAAAATGCGTAGAACTGACCGATTGTGCAAGAATAATTGCGTATTTAAACATAACTCGTGATAAGTAAACACAATTCTAAAATAACGATAACGTTCGATCTTCCCTATGAAAAATCTGTGTGTGCGTGTGTGTGGCTATGTGTTTATAAAAGCGACCTTTCAGGGTTCCTGATTTTATAGTGTTTACCACCAGAAGGTACACCAACTCTGCTATAAAAAAGAGTGCAAATAGCCTATAGAACACTGAAAATGTGAGGGCAGTGTACATTTGTCGCGTAGAACAAGCAAAGGCATTTAATGTCATTGCCACTAAGGTTATCAGAACGGTCAATTAAGTTCATCTCAAAATGTGACCTCCCTTAGCTTAAGAGTGGCACCAAGTGTAATGTAACTAATGAGAAATTAGAGGTAGTTACTTGAAATCTGGTACAGACAAAGAACGTGAACATGCCTGCAAATGCGCAAAAAGAACACTGGAACCATAAGTCGAAGAGAGAAAGAAAGAACAAGTTTTACTCTTTGAAGCCAAAATTGCTTCTAACACCGTGCAACAAGATCACGTCTATAGTTCGTTCACCCCCCCCCCCCCAGTGTTTAATTAGCCTTTCTTAGAAGCAGCGCACACACTTTCATACACACAGTACGAAACTTCAAACAGCTGAAACATAAAAGTATTTTCTTGAGTTACCTTCTATTTTTCAAGTGTGCGAAATTCTGTACAAAATGTTGTTTGAACGCTTATAAATATGGCGACAGTGTGAAAATGTAATGTTATGTCCGACAGACATAAAGCAGACAAAATCTGTAACGGCGTGGCAAGTTCTTTCCCAAAATGAAATATCAACAATGATGGTGATAATGACAATAAACAAATAATAATGTTGACTAATAATATGTATAATAATAATAATGCAAATAAAGACAAAGTAGAGCAAGAAAGGTAACAATGAATTAATTTGAGCCGACTAGGATTCAAACACGTAGCCACTTATGCAAGTATCAAGCACATTAACCCAAGAGTCGGCCGGCACTTTACGAGACTCTAAGTCTCCAATAGGAAATAAGACTCCCGAGAGTTCTGCTTGTAACTCCTCATTTAATATTAAATGCGATATTTAGGGGTTACAGAAGCCAGTAATCGATACTGAACATTATCTTGCCTCATCATGTTGTCAGCATCGAGCGGCGATGTTATGTACTCTGTTAATTACTGTCATCTCGGGAGGAGGGGTGGCGGTGTTGGTAATCCGGCCCTTACTGGATGCTCCCAACAAAAATATGGATACACTTGGCAAATGCGCGAAGGCCAAAAGGCGATAAACAACAACAAAAGTATCTGTATTTTCTAGCAACGTGTGACAACGTATCATTCTCGGTCCCACAGTATGCTTCATGAATAGGAGTTCATTTTCAGTAACAGTTTTCTCCGTATAGTGCAAGATACTTTCATTGCTTGATTCAAAATTCATACCTGATGTCTGTGTTGGTTTCTTTTGCTCTCTGAAAACTTAACTTTTGTATAGGCTCTGACAGCGGCTACCCCCACTGTGGTTTTTGTGCCTTTTATCAGTGCCTCCCGACCATTGCCAGAATAGAACCTCAAATTAGCTAACAACTCCTTTCTACTACAAACGTTCTTCCTTATTCACTGATAATCCTACCATTTAACTCTGTTTAACCTTAGCTGTTGTCAGCGTCTTTAAATAAATTATAAAATAAATAAATACATTACGAAAATCCACTCTTGTGTTACTTACAAGCAGCCTCTTTTAAACTGACTGTCTTACAGCAATCTGAGAAGGTATTTATTTGTTTTTCATTCAAAGATGCTCTCAGTAGTTCACAGAATCGCGCCGAATGTGAGGACAACTAATGAAGGGTAAGTTCCTAAGAACTGAGGAAGGAAGCGGCCATGACTTGATTTGAAATAATGACCGAATTTATCTAAGAATAATGCGTGATTTCAAAGCAAAATTCTTTTTTAGAGGCTAGTAAAACAATGACCACATGTAATTATGTTTGTCGACTTTTTTACTTATGTGTAGCGATAGACGTTTGGTCGGATATTAGTGTCTCGCACATACACTCTCAACGCATTAAAAATAAAAAACCACGGTCTTCGTATATAATTAAATACGTACCATATATAGAAAGGTTACAAGTACAAATTCGCGAACTTAATGAAATCTGTATTTTACATCGTGTAGACCTTTTTGTTCGATGGCTCCTTTTTAGAAAAATTATAACGTGTTTTTCGAAGTTCATAAAAAATTTGACAGAAATGGAAAGATTGTAACGGTAGATTGGTAACGTCAGTGGAGAGATGACAGAGTATACCATTGGAGGTAAAGATATTCAGGATGGTCTTCATATTCGCTGATTAATCCCAGCATAAGAGCTGAATCTGTCAAGGCCTGCTCACTTTTACAAGCACGTCTCTAGGTTAAAAATGTGAACACCCTGTATTAAAGAAATCGCATCTCCGTAAGAGCCTGGTGTTTGACGGCGCATGGATTGATACAAGGTATAAAACCTAAACTCGATTAACATAATGAACAATAAATATTCAGACAAACTGCATTTATCTAGCAAGTTTCAGGTCATACCTCATTCTATATCTAAATAAAATCCATGCAGTAATTTCTGAGATGAAAAATACGAACCGACACCTTACGCGCTCCATTTAGATAAATCGTTAATGTATGCAGGAGAACTGTGTATTAATAATATGATATAACAGGGGCCCAAAAATTTTCCAAAAATTTCAGAACCACCTCAAAATTCTAGGCGCTCTAAGGGTAAGATGAAGCAAGATCATGCTAAGGGGCCACAAATATTATGAACTACGACACAAAACTTAGTCGTGCAGACCACCTGGAGCCCGAAATTTGTCCACCCCTGTGTTACTAAATAACAGGAGAAACAAAGGCGCCTTGTTCTTCATGCACTGTGACAGAAACATTGTGTATTAATTTCCAGTATGGTGTTCATATGCAGCTGACGTGCCAGGACGAACTTTGATTAACTTACCTGTTGGTCACTTCGTCCTTAGCAGAAGTACGCTGGGTCGTGGAAATGTGAACGTCTGAGCCTACCTACTGGACCACAGCTGTCACCAAAACAAGTTGGATTGTGCGGCTTGAAGCGTACATAGCATAGAGTTCTCCCCTCTCATGCCACGCGGTGGAGTGGGCTGGACGTCTCTCGGCCTACCGGATATTCAGCCAGTATCACACCAATCACTTGCACCTTACTGTGCTGAACCAACCCGGAAATGGCTGAACGCACTTCACGTGGGAAGAAAACAGCGGTTCTTTAATATTACGAAAAAATTGACACAGGATTTTTATTGATTAGTAGACGACTCGCACGTTTCTTTAAGTTACAAACGTTAACCTTCTCAGCAGTTCCCTGGACGGAATGAGAAAGAACACGATAAAATCGATCAGAATGACGGTACTAGGACCAAAAGTGGAATCCCGTGTTTCTCTAATCCGTAATTTTCGGTAATGCACGTGTTATAAAATGTCAAACGGAATGAGAAAGAACACGATAAAATCGATCAGAATGACAGTACTAGGAACAAAACTGGAATCCGGTGTTTCTCTAATCCGTAATCCTCGGTAATGCACGTGTTATAAAATGTCAAACGATGCAATATTTAGCATAGCACGAACAAGTTACGGAAGGTATGCATAGACCTACAGCAACAGTTCTGGCACCTGCGATTTCTTTTATTATCTGAAAAACCTGAACACCCCAATATATAAGAAAGTGTACTGGGCGCAAAACGTGTGTTTTGCTTTTACCTACGATGTCAGCTCGAGGAAGTTTAGCAACAATGAATATTTAGCGAGAGTTCTGATGGCTATAAGGGCAGAAGTGCACATAGATTTCGGCGGAAATTATCCGTTACTGTTGTATTTCAGTCACAATGAGAATGTTTCAACAAATTTCTGTAAAAATTATAGAGTATGAAATTTTATAAAAATTCTTTCAGCGGTTCTTAAGTAGTTACGTATGGGCAGACAGGCAGACATAGTAGAGCTAACAGACGCAGTTTGTAATTAGTTATTATGAACACGGCAAACATTTGAAGAGGTAAGCCTGTTAGTGTTGTTGGGAAAGAGAAATAGAGACGGTTTCGATAGGCTTGATATGTGACATAACTGTGGGAAACGAGAAATTGTTACAGAATTTTGGTGTAAACCCTTCTGAAAAATGTTAACCAGCAAGACCAAGAAAATTCGAAGTGGATGGAAATGACTCAGGGTTGTGCCCAGGAGTTTTGATGTTAGGAGATCCGGATACTGCCAGCACACTGTTAGTAACTTTTACAAACTAGACTTACACAAACAGAACATCTTACGGTGGCCTCCTTTCATATACGAAGTGTCGCGCTGGATGTTCTGAAGCAGTAGAGTGGATTTTTGTACAGTGGAAAGGAGACAATGAAATGCGTGATTTCAAGCTTACGTCGTGGTATAAATGAGACCTTCGCTCTTCTGTCATGTTACACAGCGTTGATTGGTAGTTAGTTACTGACGCTTCGGGACAACTTATAGGTCCGATCTTCAAGGTTAAAGAAGTCAAAGAAGTCTTCTTGCCCCGAAACGTCAGTAAGTAACTACCAACCAACGCCGCAAAACATCCCACAACAACGATCTCGGGATAATGAAATATTGGCTGGAAAAGGTTTACAGATCTGCCAAGGTGACTGACCGGTTCCAGCAACGTGAAATTGACCTTATGTTTGCCGCATGATGCAGATGCAAGAATAAGACGGCGATTTATAATTGGAAGTTGCGGAAATCACGTAGAATTACAGAGTATAAGATTAAGGCCCCTTGCTCTGCAAAAGAAGTTACATGTTGCGTCTCTTAACTTGGATTCTGGCTAGTGGTAAGTCTACATCAACCAATAAATGCCCAACAGTATTGGCAAGTATAAGACGTATTTTCAACCCCGACATACGTTGGCTGATTTAGACTTACGACAAAATTCACGGTATATAGAACAAAAAATCCGTCTAGTGCTGTTACAATAGGCGGTAATTAATTTCATGAACTCGGACATGTCGGATTTCATGCAGATTTATGGTTTTGTTTGTAAAAATTATGTACTATAATATTGTCCATTTTTTGGTGCTGTCTTATGTAATTATCAACTATTGCACGGACACGAATAACACAACACTTAGCCCCACATTTGCAGTTAGTGTCAGTCTTTCCCATCTGATCGTCATCCTATATAACAACTATAACAACTATAGGCTCGCCAGCCTATATAACAATAGGCTACTTTGTGTTCTTATTAGACTTTAGCCTCTTTATGTACCAAATATGGCAGCTGTGTGGCTGGAAATCCTGATCCGTATTCTGGAGCTCTCCAGCTTTCATCCAGTGAGGATTTCTCCGGGCTTAAGAAGAGAGACGGCAAGTCCGTCCCATTCATCTCCATCTATTCCCTGCGTTATGAATGCTTAGAGAATTACGTGTAGTGTGTAGTTGTTATACACCTTTATTTTGCAGTGCCTAGGCACAGGGACACAAGTTGATAATCTTTTTAAAATATAATACTCTTCAGGCGGACTTTTACAAACATCATGAAATGAGAATGCGCCCTCTCGTGACACGCACAGGGAAGGGATATATAGCTAACACCGCCGGGACGGCAGTAAAGTACATAATCATTACTCGAACATGTGACAGAGCAACGCCTATCCCCGAGTTCTGCAACTTGTGAAGCGTTGCTGTCAGGGCTGTGGAAGTTAATATATTTGTACACTTCACAACAAAATTCTAGACCTGTTCCTTCATATCGTCTCACTAACAGTGAAAAACGCGACAAACACTATAACGCCGATTTTGATTAAATTTCCGCAACACACTGAAGATGTTGCTAGATGGGGTTTGCACATAAGTCATAATAACGATTCGATTCCTCTGGAACGTATTACCATGTCGACTGTCCAACAGTTACCGAAGTTTCGGAGGAACTTGCTTATCCATCTTCATGTTCTAAGCAGTCCAAGAACAGGACCGTTAGACTTTAAAGATGGAGGTAGCAAGCTCCACCTAAACGTCGGTAGGAATTTACCAATCGACATGTCAACATATTCCAAAAGAACTGAATTTTCACACTGAAATTTTTTGACAAAACGTTCTTGTGGTCAAATTCAAACTAACATTTTATAACAGAACTTCTATTTCTACACGCAGATAAAATTTAGAACTTTGTGTGCACATAAAATATTCACCGCCACGAACACGCATTGATTTCTTATCCACAGAAATCTGTAACCAACATCTGTGCTGGTCTGTTGTTATGTCAACAGGAGCAGACGTAACGTGTAACGGAATTATCACTGATACGGTTATTAGTTCTAAACGGGTAGACAGGAACTTTCAGTCGGGTAAAGCGGCCGGGGCGTGGCATTGACTACCAACCCCCACCTATAGCGGAGGTTAAACAAAGGGTAGATCTATACCCGTACCTCCCCCCTCTGAGCCCACATGGCATGTTACAGGATGACTTTACCGTACATTTGTCAGGCCAGTTATATAACACAAAGCTGACCATTTACTTGCCTGATAGGCCTACATGATTCGAATCTCTGTCCACTTAGGACTAACAAATATTTTCTCCGCTTTAGGGGGAAAAAAAGAAGTTTAAGAATTCTGCCTATTTCCGACATTATAATATACACTAATATACGAGTATATAATATATTTTTCAAGAAACGTGCTTCATCAAAAGTACCTTATCCCAGAAACCTGAAAGTTGTAGAAAGGCATGTGTTTATACTAAGATTCTAAACTTGATAGAAGAAAATTTTATATTGAGCAGTGTCGCTTCTGGAAGAATTTCTTTTCAGAAAGGTGGGTGCACTAACAGCAACCCGAGCATAGGCTCTACCTTCTATTCGGGACATCTTATGCTTCTACTGGAAATAATTTCCTTAAGGACATGCCCATGTATAACGATAGAAGGATCAGAATTAGCATTTTACAGGCAAGGGCATTATACATCAGGGAAGACTCGTTGGATACGAACTAAGCCTATCATGACGGCTGTACCCACAAAATACGATGCAAGGAACCAGCGATATTCACACGCGCGATCTGTGTTAGAATGATCCACACTCTGGGTCACTATGGTTGGCCAGCTGTATCAACACTACCCCGCGTACTTTGCAATTTGGCTTACTGCCCATTCGTACATTTCCAAGCTTATGCCTCACAATCACGTTCCCATTGCTCGCCGCAATACCACACAGTTGAAAATCAAAGAGGATGTTCTGTGTGCTACAGAAGTGTATTGTTCCCATAATGTACAGTAAAGGAGCATTCACAGACCTAAAATTCATGAATCCAGTTCTATTTCTGTCCGATCCCTAAAAGCCGTGTGGTTTTAACAGACCTCGAAGTTAGATAAATCGTAATGGTTTTTTTAGAATAACGTTCTTCAGGATTCTTTGTTATCACTTCTCTTTACACCTTATCAAATAAAGCATGCGAAAGGATAATGCAATACTGAAATTGAAACCTACAGGTACGCGTGATTGTTTCGGCCATGGGATTAATGACCAGTAACGGTGGCTCTGTATAAGCATTTTGTCCAGCGTATCATTCACGAGACACTGTATATTCGAGTGGCGCAACAGCCCCTATTGGGCCAGGTCCTCCTGCCAGGGCCTCCCATTAACGAGGCTTCACGACCACACTGAGACACATCACACTCGGCAGAACTTCTCTGGACGTGTGACCAGCCCGACGCAGAGACCTGTAGCTGACAACAAACAACACTCACAAGAGACAGACATCCATGCCCCTAGCGGGATTCGAACCCACAATCCCAGCAAGCGAAGGGCCGCAGACCCAAGCGTTAGACTGCGCGGCCACCGGGATATTCAAGAGATATGTGCATTCTAATTTTCCTATCGAATTTACAAATATCTTCGGCGCAAAAACCTGAAAATCTTTATAAGCCGTAATTATTAACAATTGCGGATTGATATGCGTTTTATACGGGCAGCCAAGAATTTCCTACTCTACTCCGGTCATCTGCACATTTGCCAGCATGCTTCAGCTCCGGGCTCATTTGCATATTACGATTAACCCTCTAACCGCAGTGGTAACTACAGCATGTCCAGCGTGAAGTGGAACCGGATAACAGACTCCGCAAATCCACTCATACAGTAACTACTGACAATATATATTATATAGGGAGTTCTTTTATTGCAGGACTGCTCGCCACAGAGCGAACAACGTCGTCATTACGTATCGTCGATGACGATGTCCGTTCTGGAGCGCTCATTCCAGCTCATTCCTGCGTTAGAAAGACACCTAGACATGTGCTACTTAGCTCCTACCCCCACCTAATGCAGCTACAAATGAGTTACCTCACATGCCCTCATGGCGTGAACAGGGATAACTCGTCCCTGCATGTTATTTAAGCACATGTCTGAGACATATGTTGTGCGGTAGGCCGAAGTATTTCTTAAAAAAGTCGATGATATCCGATTTCATCATTACGTGATGTAAACGTTTTACTTGACTCAACTCAAAGTAAAATTCACATTACCAGCTATTAATACCAAATTTCATAAAAGTATTATAAATTGCTTTTATACTGACATGCAAAGAAATGAATATATTCTCTAAAGTAATTTCTATGGCATTTTCCGCTTCCGTGTCCACCAGTCCTTTCCAGTAATTCCCATGACCATATGTCGCACTTTGCACTCTCTGATGTCGGATCGGAAGGACCAGCGCAAGTCGGATCTGCGTATACATGTGTACGTACAAGCACAGGCAAGGGCATCCAGTTGAAATCCAAACTCCAGTACACAGGAACTTTATCGGCCGCAGCATGACCGCCCGCCGCCTGTGTTATCGCCCAGCAGTTCTCTGCCGCCAACTTCGTCTCATTGTTCTTTCATTCTCGCAAGAATAAATTCGGCGTGTTTAAAAATGTTATTATAATTAAGTGTCTTTTACTTTTTAAAAATTGTCTAAGTCTTGAGTGCCTTGAGTATTGAGTGTTTTGAGTATTTAGAGGCACCCGGTTTTATTCACTCGATTAACACGTATAGAGGTAAATCGTTATTGGGCTGAATGGTAGCCTTGCTGTGTTGATATTGATGCGTTTCTTTTGTGCTGAAAAACTGGTTGTTAATTGCGTTTGAACAAGAGATGGAGTTTCTTTGAATAGACGAAGACAGTAATTGGACAAGCAGAAGCATATGATATGTTCGCTAATATTTCTTGGTTGCCAAGTGTGTTTAACAAAAGCCACAGCATTTATTCCTTTAAGCCGATAAGTGGACAAGAATACATTTAAAGTAATATAATTAATGATAAATAAAGGAAAAACATCAGTAATATTCACAAGATAAAAATACCACGAAATACTTCGGCATTACGTGACAAGGAAGTGGAACGGCCTGAGCGATTGGTTGGCTTACCGACCGGCTGCCAGACCGAAGGCAGGGCACAGTTTATACCTTGAGCAGTGTGTGGCTGTTTATTAACCTGCATCACTATGTATGGTAGCCGAATTTTCAGAGTCACGCACACGATGTACCGTCGCTCGGGCATATCCTCAATAAACTTCAGCCCACACCTTCGCAGGCGATTTACCTAAAAGGCAATTTAGTGCTTTTCTAAAACGTATTCCCAGGTACTTTTCCAACAACATTTGATAAGTATTCCTTACTTCTTCTTGTGCGCTACATATCACGAATCCTTCTTTTCCAACTGATCTAACAATTCTACGCGAATATTACAAAAGACGAACCTCCTGCTTGCATAGGTAGGAACTCTGTTCGCACGCTAAGAGGAAAAAAATCATCTTCCTCTACTTCCTGTACCCATACTTACTGGGCTTAGCTTAAACAAAGCTCAGTAAGCATGGGTAAGTAAATCTAAAAGTAAGTAAATCTAAAAATCCATTTTGTATCAAAGCGAATGCTTTTTTCTCCCTTCGTTCCAGAAGGAGCCAATTACATTGATAAATATTTGTTTCAGTAACATTTGTTTTAATTTTCCGACCTACTGAATTTATACCTACAACAAGACAAAATACATAAATGCCGAGAATGTTGTAAACTTTCTTCTTTGTTGGGGAAAAAAAAGCTTTGCCTATGACACAACACGGACACACACACACACACTCCACCAAGCTGACACACCCAAAGTTCGTACTGCGAACAACAGCTGCGTAGGGGAAGGTAGGGCTTAATTAAAAATAGATGATTTCAGTTGCTATGTTGCAAAAATAACCTGTCTTTTTGTTGCAACCGGAGGGAGGTTTGGAGGTGTCAGCGCTACTGCCAGCAACAACAACATTCATAATGTGTCCAAGGGTCTTCGCACAGGAAATCCGACACACGAGCGCATTAAGAAAAATATTTGGACTAAACTGCCACGTGGAGTGACAGATCACATTATACTGCCAGCACACTCACTGACTGACACTGAAAATAACTTGCACTTCGGTGTAATTAATAGCAATTATAGCCTAAGGTGTCTCTGAAAAATGGTTGCTTAAAAATATTTATCAGCAATCGATGGACATGTTAGCGATGGTCCGCGAATAGAAATTGCATACAGCAACCCACACTTAATGAAGCACGCGGTGAGTCAATTCATTATATTAATGTTAAAAAAGAGTGTGATATAAAAATACATAAACACAATTTACAACTTACCGTACAACACTAATATTCCTTTGAACCAACCAATGCCGCTGCACTATTTAATAATATTTACAAGTAGTTATCATTAGGCGCGTTCGCATAATTTCGAAACGCGACCATTTGCTTCGTCATGTCTATCCGTCGGTCCGTCCGTCCGTCCGTCCGTCCGTCCGTCCGTCCGTCCGTCCGTCCGTCCGTCCGTCCGCATGCAACAACTCGGCTCTCACTGGACGGATATTCATAAAATTTTATACCTCAGTATTTTCCTAAAATCTGTCGAGAAGATTCAAGTTTAATTAAAATCTAAGAAGAATAATGCGGACTTTAATTGAAGACGTGTGTACATTTATGACAATATCTCCGTGAAGTTTTCCTAGAATGGGAAATGTTTCAGACAATAGTTGTAGAGGAAACCAAAACACACATTTTAAGTTCAATAACTTTTTTCCGAAAATGGTGACGTTTATGAAATAATGTGGAAAAATATAGTAGAGCCAAACAAGTACAGACAACTATACAATACTACGCATGTGCGTTGTATGCTGGATAATTAGAGCTGCAGACACACCCTCAGAATATGTAATAGTTATTGCTTTTCCACGGCAACAATGGTTACGCGAACGCGCCTCAATGATATTTTAATTTTTTCGGAGCTGAAGGTTCATATTTATTATATTGCCACAAGTTATTTATATTACCTGCAATAATGGGTAATAAATAACATAACATAAATTAATATCTCATCTTGTACATATAATGTTACCCTGAGATTTAGTCTTAAAACACCTAGCCACATAAAAACAATTAACTTTTTAAATGACTGCTGAGAAACTGAAACAAAGACTTCTCCATACACTAAATATTTCCAAGTAAACTAGCTATTACTATTTCAATTTTCATCCAGCAAAAATTAATAGCCGTGAAAACAGTGAAGCTCTCTAGGTGACACAATATCCCAGAGACGAACAAATTCGAGAAAAATAACAGAATACACTCGTCAGAACGTTTCTCTTGCTAACCGAGTATGTTAGTAACGACATGGTGTATCGCAAACAAAGCAAACAACACGAGTGCGAACACAATCAAAGCCTTCAGCAGACACCATCTGTACCGGCGGCATCCTATATATCTGATGGTCCGTAACGGGTTTCTCAACCACAGAAAAGAAGTTTCTGGTCGTCTGCAACATGCAATAAAGAGGCAAGAAGGAACAGGTTAAAAAGAAGGAAAAGACACAAGGATGGTGTACCTATGTGAGACGAAGTACCTGGGAGATATCGGTCATTTCTAAAGAGTTCTGGCTATTGTATACACCGAAGATTAATTGATTTCTGAACTTTGACCATCACATCGTGATCAAAAGAGAGTTCGGCCTTTTAGCAACTGGATCTTTTCCAGTCCTAACGTGAAAGGGTTTTGTGGAAAGGAAGAAATGCTTCACTTCATTTTGTGTCTCCATCATCTCATCGATTCAGTTCTTAATAATTCCACAGGCAGTACTCTACCCCAAAATGAAGCTACGCCTCATGGTTCGGAACATATAGGGGAGACGGGGGATAGTTGGCACACTTTTCATGTTATAATTTTTCACATTTTTTCTGCACTCGTTAAGTTGAATGTAAGGACACACATGGTTAGTAACACTCTTGGGCTACAATCTAACCTACACAAATTTTATGCTGTTCGTAAGGAATAGGAAGGAGAGGCTTTTTCCCTAACCTATGTATGGGTGTCAACCTGGCCCGCTGACGGGATACGTTGGCACATGGGAAAATACGTCGAAAATCAAGATGCCAACTTCTCAAGTCAAAAAAGTAACAGACAAAGGTTAATATAACGTTTTATAGAACAAATACGTTATACAGGGGCGCACCCAAGGGGGGTCTACCGGGTTGCAGCCCCCCAAACCCCCAAAAACCGAAATAAAAAAAACAGATTTTATAGGTACGATGGTACCAAGAGTTTGATATGATCTACCCTGCAGCCGAAATCAGCTACTGAAATCAGCTGATGATTAGTATATTAACTTCGAATAATAAATTAATAAAATTAAAAAACAAGAAGATAGGACACGGTGATTGAGTCATGGAACGTGTAGTTATATTTGTATGTATATAAATGTAGTTGCAAACAGTGTTATGTTACAGTTTTACTCGTGACATGATCTTTATAATAAATTTTTAAAATCAAAAATAAATTGTGTATATACCCAGGATCGC
>BLKM01003281.1:3601798-3637962 GCA_013340265.1 Coptotermes formosanus | reverse complement strand
CCCCACTCTTCGCCACCATCCGTCTTCAGAAATCAGGCATTAGAAGTGATTACAATCGCTGTTTACTTTCCACTGGCTAGCTAGTGATCACTGCAACTGCTAACAGCCACGTAGCGACGACAGAGTTACTTCTCACTGGCTACCAAGCATGACGTTAGGTGCAGGAGAGAGTCGAATCGCTGCCATGATGGCCAAGCTTGATTAACAACGACAGGAAAGAAGCCCCTTTTTCCCTTCCCTTCTCTTTTCACTCCCTTATTAGGAAATTTGAACTTTCAGAAAGTATTGAGCAACTTTTCTTCTCTTTCCTTAATATAATGCCTAGACTTTATGACCTAGGACTATTAGAGCACACCGCCCCACCCTGCCCCGTATTATTCGACGAAGTTTGTTGTTTTAGTAAGACAAATTTATTTAAACTCTAATCACAGGTTTTTATTCATGAATATGCAATTGTGATTCGAGAATATGGTGTGAACATCGGGATGACAGGAATATAGCAAGTTGCGGTTTCTTCTAATACCATAATTATTAAATAACAGATCATTAAATTACGCACAAATAAGCAATGACCTAGGCGTTAGTTCATTTGGCTACGCTGACGACATTGTAATCCTAGTTTAAGATAAGTTTGCACACACAGTCAGGGAACTTATGCAAAACGCCCTGAATGTGGTGGTTAAATGGGCTGTAAAAGAAGGTCTAAATATTAGCCCTCACAAAACAGCCATAGTTCCATTTACCAATAGAAGGAAAACAGAGGACTTAGGACGTCTCACACTTCATGGTAAGGAACTTAAAATGCTGGGAAAGGTTAAGTATTTGGGGGTGATTTTAGACTCCAAGCTTAACTGGAACAAACATTTGCAGAAAATAGAAAAGCACAAACCACCTTCGCGGTGGTGAGACGCATGTACGGTAAAAGATGGGGTCTTAGACCTGCTGTGGTGCACTGGCTCTATACTGGTGTAATCAGACCTTCCATATTCCATGCTGCCTTGGTTTGGTGGCCTAAGTTTAAGCAAACATGCACGTCATTTAGGCAGGAATCGAAGAATTGCCTCTCTATTACAGGGGCTCTCAAATCGACCCCTACTGCAGCAAATGGAAGTCCTTTTGCATCTGACTCCGCTAGATCTGTTGACCATGGCGAAAGCGAGGATGGCACTCTATAGACTGCGCATACTAAAGCAACCGAGTGTTCCAAAAACAGTGCCAGGGTTGCTAACTATCTGGAAAAATGTGGGTGACCCTTTATTTGACACGCAGTTGGACTACACTATTCCAATTTATCGTTTTACCAATATTTCAGGGTCATAGTGGAGCAGAAGTACTGGAAAAATAAAGACCCAGTGTTCTCTGAATATACCCCGATCTGGTTCACTGACGGTTCCAGGGTTGACTCAGGGACAGGCTCTGGAGTCCATGGCATAAGACCAAACAGAAGCCTCAGCCTCCCCTTGGGTAAATTTTCCACGGTTTTCAAACAGAAATATATGCCATTTTTCAATGCGCATGTGAAAACATGAGAAGGGCTTATAAACATAATCGGATCCTTATTTTTTCTGATAGCCAGGCTGCACTTAAGGCGCTTATCAGCCCGAAAGTGACTTCAGGACTAGTTGCAGAATGCTTGGATGCTCTCTCTGCACTGGCTAGCCAGAATGAGGTAACCGTCGCATGGGGGCCGGGGCACTGTGGCATTCCTGCCAATGAAAAAGCTGATAAACTTGCCAAACAAGGAGCAGCTATGCCGCTAGTTGGCCCACAGCCAGCTCTTGGAATGCACAGGTGTTCAGCAAGAGAAGTAATTAAGAATTGGACTGAGCGTCAATATCACGCTGCCTGGGAAGATTCACCAGGTCAGAGACATGGCAAACTTTTTCTCAGTAGACCATGTAAGAAAAGAGCTGAAAACCTGCTTAGATTAAGCAGGCATCAACTAACAATGGTAGTTGCATTCCTCACGGGACATGCTCCTCTGAGGAAGCACCTGCATATTGTGGGCCTGTTTGATGGCGATCCTACGTGCAGATTTTGCAGGATGGAGACTGAAACAGTGCACCACATTATTTGCTGCTGCGAAGCGTTGGCTCATCAGCACTACAAATTCTTCGGGAAGCTCTTTGCTGAACCAAAACGTATAAGCACAACTTCATTAAAATACCTGTATTTCTCCTTAAGTGACACAGGTTTAGTGAACTTGTGCTGAATGGAGTACTTGGGGCTGCACAATAAGCCTAAGGCTGCGGTGCATCCACAGCATTAGCCAAGAGGCCCTAAGGACGAAGAAGAATTTCTTACAAATATAGAACTGAAAAAAATTTTAATTAATTTATGGCCCTTCGCGACAAGCAGCAAAAATTATTTCTTCGTCAATAATAACGTTCCCATAGTTTCTTAAGTCTCCATTTCTTAGCTCGTGCGGCTGTAGCAGTAGGTGGTAATACGACGACACCCGTGATCAGTGTAAATGCTTAAACCACAGTCACACACAAGTGACGTCCTAATCTTTTATGCTAGCAAAAAGTTTCTCGCTCAGAAATATCCGCTACTTTTATTTTAAACACAAGACTTTCAGTGTCATTGCAAAACCCCTCTGCGCTTTGTCGACACCTGAAGCTTTTACTAAAATTTATGCAGGAAGTCTGTAGTTCTAAAACTTGTACACAAAGACAGAAAGGTAATTTATTTTAAACAAAATTCAGAAAGCCAAATGTTCTGTAAATTAACAGCGTGTGTAATAATTTGTTGAGAGATAAATAGTTTAGGTTTAATTCATTCGACTACATTATTTTTCCTGAAGACTTCCAACACAGCCCACAGAATGTTTATACAACCAAACCCTTTTGACCTTCTTGAAACGGACTATAGCAGTAAGACGCGATACGTCTTAAGAAATGCGCCTCAACCACACGTGTCTAAAAGAAAAGCGAGGAAAATAAAGACAAAAACTTAATATTCAAAAGGAGTACTCATTTAATTTAACATTTATTGGACCTGAACATACGGCAGTGGATCCTAGTCTTACCCAAAAAGTCATCTCTGGAGAAGGTGTCGTTGTCCCAGATCTGCAGGTACAGCCGGCAAGGAATCTTCTGTTCCGTGAGCTTACTTGAAAAGAGAGATTCCTTTTGAGTGACAATCATCTTGTCCTCTGCTGCGAGGTAATTAAAGGGAAACACGAAGCGCCAATTAAAGTTCCCTTCTCCAGTCAATGACCTGTAGTGCACGTCAGTGTTCTGAGTCTCTCCACCCAGCAACCACCTGTGGCATGACAAAGGTTGCAGGTGCATGCGAGCAGCTTAGGGGACTAGCCAGTAACAATGTGTGACTAAATAAGGTTTGTTGGGCAGAATAGATTTTGAAAAGAGTATCATAAATAGAAATTTAAAAGGAATCGTTTTGGGATATGACGCCTCGTAACTGGGCAATCGTTTCCCGACGTTTCGTGGG
Organism: Coptotermes formosanus; assembly: GCA_013340265.1. Lineage (NCBI taxonomy): Eukaryota > Metazoa > Arthropoda > Insecta > Blattodea > Rhinotermitidae > Coptotermes > Coptotermes formosanus. The sequence continues at coordinate 3,634,506 of BLKM01003281.1, read as the reverse complement.
TAAAAAGTGCTTTCACCTTCATGGGTCTTGCCTCGAAACTTTGGCAACCGACTGCCCAGTGATGCGACGTCGTTTCCCAGAAGAACGGTGTAAGTAACCACACCGCCGTGAAAACCCCAACTGCGAAAATACAAGATGTTCTGGCCAGTTGCATTAAGGAGATCTGAAGGATGTTTTTTTTTAATTAAATTAGCCAAGCATGCGCAAGAAGCGTGTACTTGAACCTAGGGAACCAATTCAGCATTTGTTGTAAGAAAGAAGGAAGCCAAATATTCTACTGGATGCTAAGACTGAATTTTAAAATGCTGTTCATGTTCTCCAGCAGACGTACAGGCCTACGTGGGCTGAAGTTTCCTTATCTTCTAGTACTAAAATCGGTGTTCACTGTCGTTTTTATCTTCGCCATTCCTACCTATCATTTATTCCTGATGGTGCCAGAGGCCTGCCACAAAGTTATAACACAGCATTTCCAGTCACATTTCTCAGAGGGTAGTTTTAGGAAGCCATGTTGCTTAAAAGCGATTGTGAGCTTACGTACAGTGAACAGTGAGACTGGATGTTTGATTTTTTTGCCATGGATATCCCGTACATGTACCGTCACACCCACAGTCTCTATACTCTCGAATTTTGCCGTGGCCCAGACCGCCATGCGAGTGAATTATACAAAAAGGGTAAAGAAGATTGGGAAGTGATTTCCAGGATTCGTGAACGCCAGACAAAGAGCTCTAAGAAAGAGTGAGAAAAGCTAGTTTCGTAACTACATCAAGCAGTTTTTGTTCTAGTATGATTTGCTCTATCACGAACAGAACCTGCATCAGAAGTAAAGTTCGGAAAGAGTGAAACTCGTCGCGTACCTTAAAGATGAAAAGAAGCGTATTGTTTGCTACTTTCACGCTCGCAATAAAACTTTTTCTACACAGTAAATTATTCGTGTCGTTTCAGTTTCTTGCGAGAATAAAATTATGAGAATTTTAAAAATAAACTTACCTACTACACTAATATTTAAATTGGGGCATTTTTGAGGAAATACGTAACACATGTTCTGTATCTCATATGACATTTAGTGCAAAAACCCCTTTTAAAGGAAACGTACGTAGTCCTGTGGTACACAGGACTACATTTATTTACAGGCCTACATAGGCTACATATATGCAGACATGAGCGTACACAGCACGTGTATGTACATCAGAGATAAATAAAGAGCGAAGGTCCAGGCTGCGTTGAATGTAAGAAATAAGGGAATAAATAACTAAATTTGAGCACATAAGACTAATTTCCCTCTGTTACTAAAGCTGCAGATGAATTTACAGATGAATTATTGACATAGTTATGTGTATTGTCCTCATATTTATACAAGTCATATTTTAAAAATTCTCGACGAAAATGTATATGAGGATACATTAAAAATTTCGACTTGTTTAATGTCAAAAACATTGTATTCACAAGGCTAATTCTCCTACCAATATTCAATGATGACTCCAATGCCAAATTTCACAGACATCTGTCAAACAGTACAGGAATTGAACATTGCTGATTGAAAGATGATGCCCCAGTGCAAATATTCAAAGACCATAAAGCACATCCGTTAGAGAATGAAAGCATGTGTAACGTAATGGCTCGTACACGCAAACCGTAACTCCAGTAAACATTCCTCTATCTCTTGTCAAAGTAAAGTGTTAGAAAAAGGCTCATTTAGATAAGGCTGTATGATATTACCCTCTGACGTAAATATCGGACATTTTCTCTCCGCTGATGAAGTTCTCTTCTTGTAAGATCACGTCTTCTGTATTCCATATGATGACTCGCAGTTCGTAGCCCCTCGGCTGTGGGGGAGTTATGTCGATGGGAGCAGGGAGCGGTACCTCTCCCACCGGAAATATATCCACCCACATTTCCAGCTTCCCCTGCGTCACACAAGCGAACGTTAAAAAGTTAAAATAACATTAACTTCAAACCGATTCCTCGCCTGTGAATCTATTACAACACAGAGGCAGATCGCACCTCCAACGACCTGATATGACCTTCGCTTACACCCTCAAAGCACGTTTGTTCCCTGAGACGAGAAACCAAATTTGACGGACATAAAAACAATGGACAAAATTACAAAACTATCTCTACGCCTTCATAACACTTATAATATAACAATCAACATAGAAATGAACTTTACAATGGAATAATTACTTACAAGCATGCATGTAAAAGTAGACACGCTATCACAGATTTTGCAGCAACTCCCATACCTGAATGTACCTTAGGTCTACGGAATGGCGGATTGTTATGGTGAAGAATCAACTACAGACGCTACTTATTCATGAGACGAAAGAATAATCATGAACTGTGACCTGGAAAGAAGGGGTTGGGAAAGGCTTGTGGCGTGTTCCAGAATAATTCTCCGATACACAACAAGACAAGAAACAAACGTTGACTCTGGGTACTGACTCTTTTTTTACAGAGATTTGAACAGCACACCCGTAAATGTGTTAGCATTTGAGCTTTACCGTTCTGTTACACAACAACATTTTAATAGCAGAGGTGAACTTCCATAATTATATGCAGACACGGGATCTACAACGTAAATATTTATGTACTTGTTCTATCCCAGGCTTCTTCGGATGATATAAGGACCTGGTCTCAACGTGCTCGGGCACCAGATGGCAGCCCACTTGGGGTACTTCGTGCCACCGTCGCAACGCGTACAGCGAGAGCTCCTCCTTATTCATATCTCCATTCTCAGATATTGCTGTCAAAACAGAGCGTCAAACTGAAAGCCTACATTCAACAGATGATATATTACAGAAATTAAGACTTTGTGTTTTTCCTTTTATGTGATCAATCACGTAAGACAGCATGAAAATAATAACTTTGCTGTCCGCAAAGCATGGCTTTATATTCCCTGATGTCCTCTGTAGAGAAAGTATTGCAAGAAGTCTGTATAAACTGTTGATGGATTATATATTATCCAGTTACTAAGCAAATGTGTAGGTGTGCCTCTTATGCAGTTTTCAAAAAATCTAACACTTTATATTGTGTGGTTATGCATGTTGGCCGACAGGCAGCAGCACCGCGTATTTCGTATTGTTACGGTTTCACGTTTAGTTTCATATACTTGTAGCAGTTTTCCCCAACATTTCAAGTTACTGGCGTTATTAGTTATTTTTGAAGCACCTTGTTTTGATACACAAAGGAGGCTGTAGAATTCTACAATACATTCAAATGACGCGCGTTCTGCGAGAGGAATTATGAATGGTACGTTGACTTCGTGCTCTTAAGATTACTTACAAAAGAAAGTAAATTTATCAAATATGACCAAACGAGGTGTCATGTTTTAGAGAAGGAAAAGAGATAAGTGGAAAATACAAGCAGAAAATAACTACTGCAAGAGAAGTTAATTTAAATGTTGTGCTACGATAGCATGAAAAAAGTATGGTCAAAAATATTCATAACTAACACGTTTAAATTATGAACACAATAATGCTAATCAAGACCCCCTGCTCTGTTGATCAGTGCCACTGTGCCAGCTAAAACATGAGTGGCTTTATTTTTAACGGAGTTCCGTGAACAAAATTCAATTGATATAAGGTTTCGCTTTTGAATGATAATCAGACTGAAAGTGAATTAGATAGGCTTACACTGGACTTTAACATTTTGCGGTTTAAACTCATGATCCAGTAGAGCACTATATAATCAAAGTATTAAATATACATGTTTTCAAGCACCCGAAAATAATAAACATTTCTTTTGTTTCCCGATTTGGCATAATGAGGAATTTCTGTGTAGACCATTTTCATTTTTCAGCATCCTGCAAGTTTTAAATTATGCACACAGCGTTAATTTATTTTAATAGTCTGCAAAATGTGGGGCTTAAGGAAAATATATGTTCGCATAAAATAGTGTGTCTCTCGCTCTCTTGTGCAATGTTTGTTTCCGATAAGTACAAGTATTTAAAGAGTTACATTCGAGCTATGTGCATTCCTGCAGAGTGCCTGTTCTTCCGTCTGCCTCTAAGCATTTAACAACTCGAGAGCTTCCGAACAGATATGTATGGACTTTGCCATTCCAGAACTGTACCAATGCATTGCTGTGTCTTTTCAGTTTTCTTTTACGTGCCACAGTCATTACCACCGCTTTACATGAAGACCTGCAGGTGTTTCTGCTAGAGTGTTAAAAATTCATGAATATTGTCTTCTCAATAAATGTTATGCTTCAAACTCAAAACAAAATTTTATAACTGCTGCAATTTCAAATGTTTTTGTGCTATAAAATAAACACTACTCACCTGTATCATTTAAAATTTCTTGCATTACACCTTCTTCACAATCTCCAACGACAACGTGGCCCCCGATATATTTTGGACCACCAATATTATTCTTCCTGCACAGTTCTTCTAATATCTGAGATGGTTTTGAAGTATCTCTCCATCGGTTGTACCCATCCCTAAAGTACAATTGCGAAGGCAAGTTTTTAAAACATGCGGACGTACTAAATATACATTAACGCTTACTGCACCAACTTCCGATATACAAAATGTAGCAATAATGAGAAGAATATATATTTAGAAATAGTGAGTACTAGGACAAACTTGGAACTTTGGAGGGATGCGACAAAATAACGACAACTTAATTTTGGAACCCAGATGTAGGTTTTGAAGTATAATATAATATGCAGAAAACGACAGATAATATAAATCACAGTGCTAAACCCACCTCAAGTTCTTCAAGACCAACTATCATTTGAAATTATACCTTAACCCTAAACCCAATTCTTCCAAAAAACCAAATTCTTTTCCGGTTCTAAGAAAAGGATATGGACATAATTCACCTACAGTTTTACAGAAAAAGCTTTTCAAATATTATCCATAAAAAGGATGTCTCCTTTATCGTGTCCCTTAAGACAACAGCTACCAGGGGATCACCCAGTGGATGCAGGCTTTCAATGCGACAAAACCGCCATGCTCAGGGGCACCATAAATGGGGCACTCTCTATTTTTAAAATAAAAAAAACACTAATAACCAAGAACACATGCCTCGCAGAGTCTTTCCTCAACAGAATCCTTCTGATTAACGTAATCTTCACTGATAATGTTCGTACATTAAATGCCTGTGACGCGTTAAGCAGATCCATCCTTTCCGCATCGTATTTAGAACCACAGACCGCTGGATCAGATACTTGACGCTAGGGTTTGCACTGTGATGTCAACATTAAAACAACTAAAGTCGCCTCTGTACCAGGTATCGCGTAATGGGCGACACAGGAACAACTTAGTGGGCGACACGAAGAAAACTGCATGACTTCAACACTTAGACTACCCCAGAAAAGGCAAAGATTAATCAGCTTAAACAAGACTACAGTATTTGGGGATGTGGCAGCCTGTTGTTGGGCCAGCAGTTTTCTGACGTTTTAAAGGATCATATTGCCTCCATCTTCAGGGTCAGGCAGTCCAAGCAGACACGTCCGAAACGACTTGCCCAAAGACACAGCATCGTAGCCCCGAAGACTTGAATATTGAACAACATGGTTGTGAGGTCCTCATATCCCGCGGTTTAAACAAGAAGGAATGGAGTATCTGTTTTACGTGAAAACCACAAATTCAGTCAAATACAATTACTTTATTTAAGCAGAGTAGCACTTTCACCTCTGCCTGCCTCGCAAGAAGAACTGCTAAATAAACTGTATAATCTTCTTCAATTCATACACAACAGTGCACTTCATGCTACGATGAACTTAAAATATGTAGAAGCCTGTCGTTCAAAAATCAAAACACTACGATAATTAGTAATTTGGAAGACACAGGTAAAATCAAATTCAGTGTTTGTCTACTCAATACCAAAATTGACATCATGTATTAAAGAGACTAAGAAACAATCCAATATTCGATTAATCGGCAAGATTTCACAGTTCTTAATTTTCTAATATCTTAACATAACGCTAATTAATACACAACTCAAAGAGGTATTAGGAGACACACCTTCCAACTAAACGGTATTGTATTTGTTGATATGAAAAAAAGAGACCTCTCTCAAATTTCAGCGTACTTTCCTTGGAGTATTTTATATTGACTTTGCCTGAAGAAGGCATTTTGGCTAAAACATGTAGCGATTTCTTGTAAGAAAATGACTTTGCATACAACAAAATAGTTGTGTTTGATTTTGTAGTTTTTGTAATGAATTGTATAATACAAAGGGAAGTTCTCTCCAAATATTATACCTGTTTTGTGACTCACAGTCAAATGCACAAAATCAGTGGCTCCAGTCAGCTGAATACGAGCACAATAGCAACATCCAAGCGTAGTATTTAATGAAAATACGTCAGTGTTGCAGGCTATTTCCAAAACAATCCCAGAATTTCAAACAGCACCAGCCTGACGTCAGGGTCCCACAGGATATTAAGAGACAGGTGATCTATTAGTTACTAAAAATACCTTCAGACATTAGCACAACAGTGGGTGGTATTAGAATGGTGTGCCATAATTGGCTGTGTCACCTGTCATCAGCTCGACTACCGGGTGCATACAGGCTGTGGGGTAATTCCCTAAGACCTTCTTAGCATTTACGATTAAATTTGGAAGATCATGTCACCACTCAGGGCTATGAATTCTTTACCCACGTATGACCTATGTTTAATCTGTGAGGTATTCAGTAACCTGACGGCATTATTATGCATGCTACAGTGGGGGATATGCACAGCCTTTGCAACGTAACAATTACTGGGTTAACCGATAAGAAAATGTTGCATTTTTGTCGCAAGATAAACCTACCACTAGACTAACCTACAAAAATGAATACTTCTGAAGCGAAAAGAACAGATCGATATACTATCAACCAGCGTCCCAATTACCAAAGCCACTTTGAAAATGAGTAACTGACCTAACTTTAAATTTTTCTGCTGGAGAAAAAGAATTGGATGTTGCAGTTGGTCGGTTTACTTACACCTCGTAGCTGGAGGCCAGTCCGCATGTGGCCCTGTGTTTGCTGTAAAACCTATTCTCCAAATCAATTTTGGTCTCGCCTATAAGGTCATCGAACCCAGCAACGTCGAAATCCATAACGCGCACTGTGAGCAGGTAGTCAGTAGGTAGGAGCGCTTTTATGTCAAAGCACCTGTGAGGAAAGAAAAGGTAGCTTTCAGTTCAAAAGCAAAATTTTTCCGAATATGTAACAAGATGTAGAAAGCATATAATCAGTTTCGCCTTTATTCTACACGTTCTGCCAGGCGCGCATCCAGAATGTTTCCTTGGGGCGGGCTGACCCTGAGGCTCTAGATCATTCATGTTTGATTTTAAAGATTATGTTATAAAAATCATGTAAGTACAAAATAACACTGTCTGAAACTACATTTATATACATACAAATATAACTACATGTTCAATGACTCAATCACAGTGTCCTATCGTCTTGTATTTTCAATTTTATTAATTTATTTTTCAGAATTCTAAGATACCAGTCATCAGCCGATTTTAGTGGCTGATTTCGGTTGAAGGGAAAATCACGTAAAAATTGATAGCATAATATCTGCAAATTTTTTTTTTTTATTTTCAATTTTAGGTGGCTTGAGGGGGCTGCCGGGCTGCAGCCCCCCCCCCCCACTCCTGGGTGCGCCCTTGCGTTCTGCCATCTCAGTATCCTTGCTTTATCAATTCCAAAACGACAGTATATGAAGAATATAGCAACAGCAACAACAATGTACCGAAAAAAACATAATCCTCTGGTAATTATTATATGCTATAGCCTGGTTACTTCCAGTAACCTGCTTTTCTCTGTATGTAATGTAAATTATCGGCAATTCCGTGTTCTTTCCTTTGTGTGCGGCACTTTGTGAAGCTATGTAAATACTACGAATGTGTGGAAAAAGCTCCTGGCGTTCCCTGAATGTAACTTTGTTCTTCAACATGTTACAACCAGCGGACGAAGCAAACAGAGTCATCGCTGTAGAAACCTTAACTGTCATTCAAATTAGTGAAATTATTGTGTGTAAGTCTCTCTTACCTCATGTTAGAATAGAATAGAATAGAATAGAATAGAATAGAACAGAATAGAATAGAATAGAATATGGAAGGGCGGGCACCACAGTGACCCATGTACTTCGACCGTTATCGATCCTTTGTGCAACCCTTTAGCTCATTTATTCAACACTTCCGCACCTTGAACAAAGTGCGGTACCTTACTGACAGAGATGTGTTCAAAGTCACCTGGTCTCACAAAATGATGACCCAAGTGCTTGAATCTTAATGTGGCCAAAGCCTCGCAGTCACAAAGAACATGTGAGGCCGTTTCAGATGCCTGCCTGCATCCAATCACACTTGGGACTCTTTAGCAGCCCCAGATTAAGAAGATATAATTTTAAATGACAGTGTCCTGTTAGCAACCCTTTCATTGTTCTTAGCTGGTTTCTGCTCATACTGAGCACTTTGCCAGCTTTTTTTGCAGAGGGTTTTTAAAGAAAGCCCTTAGCCTGCCTTGGTCCACGTATGGACTGCCAATACTCCTCGTGTTTCCCACCCGTCCAGTCCCTGATCACTCCCCTGGCAACTTTTGCAGATATACCAAGTGCAGGCTCAAGTCCTATGAGTGGATGTGAGGAGCCTTGACTGGCTAACTGATCAGCTGTTTCATTTTCATCAATTCCCATGTGTCCTGGCGCCCACTTACAGTTGGATCCTGCTATGTTCTGCCACTTTCGCCAGGGACTGATGGCAGTTACCTCATGTTAAACCTTTCTTCTATCCTTTTCCAGACCTCAACTTTAAAAGATTATAAATCTGTATTGTTCTCTACCAAGACGACAAGCATTACAATACAAATTATTGTTTTATCCAATTAGATATTCAGATACTTTTAAAAAACTGACGCAAAATTAATGTTGCTTCACGCAAACGCAACAGAGATCGCTTGGAAAACCTAGGTGTAGCTGGTAGGGTAATGACTATACGGATCTTAGACAATTCCATGGAAGCAAACTGCATTAATCGGGCCTAGGTTAACATCAGTACCGCATCCTATCTGGAGGACAGTTTCAGAACCCTGGGCGCTTTACAGCCGACGAAAGAGCCATAGCGACATGCTGAATAGCAGGCTTGGTGCTACTTAAAGCATAGATGAATGCGCGCTGAAGAAGACGAAAATCCCCGAGGAGAACTGATCCCCGGTTTACCAGTTCGTGGCCTTATCACTGTACTGACTGAGCTACGCACTGATACCGTAAAAATGATGAGTGTTTTTAATCACACATAAGGCGTTAGTAGGGCTTCTACCCGGAGAATGCTAGAAGCGTCGCAGACGACATAGATACGGGGTCGCGGACGGAAAAATTTCTTGCCCATTTCAGAAGTCAAACTTCGGCCCTTCACTCCAAATATGCATATTCAGTACAGGCAGCATCAAGTTTGTTTATGATGTTATACCAGCAGGCAATTCTATGAGTAACATAACGTAAACTATCTAAAACCTACGAGTATTTCTCTCAGTACCTGCCGAATACAGGGTCCAGCTGTCGGGGGATGTAATTTGCCTTGTCTATGACAGTGTGACAACCAAGCTTGACGACGAGATATGGGTCTGACTTCCCGTTGACATCATGGGCGCGGAGTCCCAAGGCTCGCACCACGTACACGCGGACCGTGAGCCTGACAGGGGCATTGGACGGCACATCCTGCATCAGCCCTCCTTGCGCTACGTCCAAACCACTCTTGTTCACAAAGACAGTCCCATCGATGGAGGGCCAGCGGTACACTTTCATGACGCCCTGAAAACGAAACCGCATCGTTGCAAGGTACTGAGATGAAAAAACATAAATTTCAAGTCACCAAAGTATTTTGACGATTTTACAGTAGTTTCTTGCTTTCCCTTAAATTTATTTAGAAATTTTTTTCTGGATTTACATAGATAGATCATTACAGTTATAACCGAGGTACGTTAATACAATTATTAGCATCTAGTTAACCATGGAATACATGCCACTGTAGTATTGAAATAATTTTAAATATCAAACATAAAACACAAGTTTAAAATTCTTACTTACTTTGTTTTAGAAAGTAGCCACACATGTCGCGGTAGGAAGCTTCTGAAAGTGATCTCAGAATCAAAACATGTCGCGCCAGTTTGTAAAATCAAATAAAATAATAAAATATTCTAAATTTATAATTGATGCTGCTGAGGCTTGAGACCTGGACACTATTATGCGCCCGGCAAAATTTGAATTCTCTTCCGACTGAGTTATGAAGAATCCAGTATTTTATTATAAATACGAAAGTGAATTATGATAGGAAGTATAACAAGCTTCAGACTAAGGAGTCGGGAGTCAATTACACGAATTATTTAGCATTTTAATACACAAAGTGACATATCAGCATCATCATCACTATTATGTAGGCAGGCATATGTCTGCAACACCTACCTTTAACTTTCCAACGACATTTCCACTATCAAGAAAGTCGTCGCCGGTACTCTTTCCTCTGAAAATGTCGAAGGTTTGCAGAAAATCATTAAAACCACTGAAATCGGACTGTGCCTCCAATTCACTTGAGAAAATCTGTAAGAGTAAGTGCAGAAACAATTGCTTAAAACTGCCTTATAAAATACAGATAAAAGGAGCACATATACGTTGCAATTAACTCCAAAAATAACATTAGGCAACTGGATCAGTTCTCGTATTGGATTAGGAAGTCTAAGCAGTGTTCATTTTCTGTCGAAATACTTCTAAAAATGAAGTCAACACAGAATGTTTGTCGCTGAATCATATGAATTTCTTCCTCTAGAGAGCTTGAGAAATAGCTTTATTTCTTTCAACTTGGATATCTTCTATATATCTTACCCAGAGAAACTCCTTCCCTTTCATCACTTTGAGAGATCAATTCCACAGGCGCTAAGCGTAAGCGGCTACTAAAATATTTACACGTGATAATTTATTTTAAGGTAGCAACAATGAAAGAAATAAATATTGTGAATTGGTAAGAATTTAATGAGGCAGGTTTACTCCGTCCATTAAATGAATTGGTAGGCTTAACGCTTCCAAAAATTGTTATGAAACCTTAAATTAAGTACAGTTAAATTCAATTATTGACAGTAATTAATGTTAATAACTTTTAATTGCATTGAGAAACAGCCAAAAGCATGCATTAAACTTTTAAAGCCTAGCGGTAACTTTACGCACCAACAGTTTTAAAATTAAACAAGTTTACATGCCGGTCACATTGCCTTTATGTGATTGGATAGATCTCAGAACAAACAGCAACATTTGCCTTACACCGCATTAAAATACTGTTTTTCATAACCGAGAAGAGTAGTGTTTACTGCGCGGTACGGACTGGGTCCTTGTATAAAACACACACGTTTCGTCTTTAAAGGGTTAAACTAATGAACGGATCAAGCGAAAGTACGAGTCGGTTGGGCAGGTCCCTATCAGCAACCCGAGTGCAGCCATTTTGTACATTGCGCGGATTACATAATGAACAATTAGCTCTGAGTTGGTGTACCGATAACCACAAAGGGTTTAAGTCTAGCACTCTCAAAATAGGCTAAGACCGATTATTTCCCTAAGCACCATTGATTCATTCGCCCTTCATAGTGAAGCTGGAGTTTGTTTTGTGTGAGTTTGGAATTGGAATTATACGTATATATCAATTTCACGGAAATGCTGAGGCGGTTAGAAGCCTCTCTCACACAGTGGCGGATCGGGTTCGAACCCGAGCGGTCCACACAGGATTTGGGATGGACAAATTGACACTGGAACAGGTTTCTCTTGGAGTATTTTTTTCTTCACTTGTGTCTATTTACCATAATCATCTGCATCTTCAGAGCTACTTGTAACAGAGAAACAAACCAGCAAGACCTGAGGACCATCCAGCAGCCCAAATAGGCCTAACTGAATAAACGCCTGTGTCTACACTGAGACCTACCGTAAGTTTAGACTTTCTCTGTTTTAAGTCTCGCTTACAGCCTCCTTTATCTCTCAGCGGCGTTCCACCAGCTGCTTGGCGATTTTCGACTTCCGAATTCAGGTCTTCAGAATCTTCGTCATTTCCCTGCTGACATAATGCAATAGTTCCTTCTTGATAATGAAGAAATTAAGACATCAAGAAATTAATACGGCTTCAAAATGGTTTACAACGTGTAGGTTTATACTCACGTACAAAGTTTAAATGGAATTTGCAGACAGGCTCTCTACTGTTACCGCCCTTTAAAAATAATTCGAAATATGTTACAACATATGTACTGAGGCATTTAGTTTTCGAGATAAATGTGATAGTCAATTGCACTAACATGTTTGTCAGCAGTTTTATGTGCCACAAAGATAGTTATTTATATATAGATTAACATCTGAGAATGACTGTGATATCAGCATATCATGGATGTGTTCCTTTTACACAAGATTATGTGTATATACGAAGAGTGTTCTAAGCGTGAAGGTGTATTCGGAGTCAACGTTTATGGGCACGGGATATTGCGTAAGTTTCCGCGAAAGTGGGTATCTAGTCTGTTTCGGCTTCAATGTTAGGGTTGGTATGGTTTAGGATATCGCCCTATTTGCTACCTGAGAAGGTCTCTGATCAAAGGCATCCGAATTTCCTGGAAACTCTTTTGTTTGCGACGCTTGAAGATGCGCTTCTTAGCCGTGAGGCTTATTACACTTCAGAAGTCTAAGACATATTTTGGCTTTATACATCATTCTGAAGGAGCTCTCTACAAACACATTTCTACAGGCGGTACACAAATTTACACTCTGTTGAGAGCTGAATACAGGTATTACCGATTTAAGTTAAAATGCACATTTAAATAAAACCTGCATGATATTACGTAAGACATATTTCATTAATATCTTATAAGTTATGGCGTAAAAACGATTTTTTCCTCGGATGGTTCGTTGTGGATTTATTAGTTTATTTATGAAGCAGGCGTAAAATATGAAGGTGTCAAAGTGATTAACAGTTATTCCTAAGTTGAATCATCTTGTTGCCTTACTGTTAAAACATTCTGTAATTTGTTTGTAATATTAATGCAACTGATATAGGGTACCCGGTTAAATCTACAATTGTAATTTTTCTCGATTCGCATTCACTATATTACAAGCTCTTTTTATCTGCAAATTTACACTTCCTAAAGGTAGCATTAATATTGCAAGATTTATAGAACTGTGGTGTAAATAGTAGAAGACTTTGTCACTTATCGCGGGAAACATTTTTAATCTCATAAAATAACACGTCAGTTGCAGATAAAGTAAAAACTAGGTTATTCTTGACACTTTTCTCATAAAATTTAATTCAAACGCGAAAGAATACTTCTTACACTTTCCGAAGTAAAATATGCAGACAGGACGGACAGGTAATTAACGACCCCTCCACTACCTGTGAACTTCTTAAGCCTTGTGAAAAAATTTCATAAGCAAGCACCGATGTACTGCCTGTAAAATCACCAGAGTTTATTGTAGGGAGTGAACAATCCAACATTATTAGTTTCACAGGACAGGAGCAACTAACTAACTAACGCCAGGCACCAGAGACCTTATTGAGAAGATAATAGTTTCTCAGCTAGTCAACAAATTCCCCGCATTTTATGGAACCCGGAAGTTCATTACCGCATTCACAAGAGCCCGCCACCTGTCCCTATCCTGAGCCAGCTCAATCCAGTCCATGCCCCCCTCTCACTTCTTGAAGATCCATTTTAATATTATCCTCCCGTGGACAGGAACATCTCGGAGTAAAAAGTGAGAAGAACTCGAATTCAAAAGCGCTAGTGATTTTTAGCCTTCGATGTTCCAAAAATATACGGACACTTTAATGCAAATTAGCTACACGTGTTCTTTCGTGACCACGTAAAGACGGACGAAATAAATTTCAGGAGATTCGCAATTGATTTAGCCTTAGGTATTTATGAAAACGGCCGATCAGGACACACAAACAAAATTACCTCTCGAGAGGCATAGTATTTTGTCCACCAGTCAGATTCTTCATGTTCAGCATTGTTCAATTTATCTGCTACTCTAATCATCTTCTGTCTTCTCGTATCTATCCAGGAGGACCTTCGGGGACCCTGAACCTGGAACAAGTACTAATATCAATTCATGTTGGCGTAGCGCACTTTCATGTTCCGAAGGATCAGTCGCCGTTAATCACAAGACAGCATATCTATAAATAAACATTAACAGTATTGTATTAGGTTTTATCTTAAAATTTCTTTTCTGTCATAAAAAGTAAAGCACTAGTGGTAGGTTTGGACTCGAATCCGACCCTCTTCCCAGGAATTTAAAGTTTTTCACTTAAAAGTGAGCTGAAAACCAAGACAAATATTTCGAAATGCTAGTACTTTTACGACAAAATTTACTTTTCAAGGTACCATGACTCATCAAATAAAATCATATCACGCATTCTCCACGTTGTTATTTTAAATGTTCCTTTAAAAAATTATCCAAAGAAAAAGCCATAAAGCTCAATCCCCATCACTGCACAAATCTCCATGAACCTATGGTATGCTCGCCAGATTGGTATTTTGCTGAATAACTGCTAAATCCCCACATGGACTGATGTGTAAGGTGCACAACTCGCATCGACTTCGGGAACACCTGTCACACCACTCTTGCAGAACCAAAACCAGAAACTGATTAAAGAAATAGAAGGTCAAATACGTCCCTACAGATTCGAGGTAAGGAATTTTTCTTTAGAAACCCAAACATTATGGAAACATTTGTTTCCAAAGCGTTAAAGTTATTAAAGATAAAATAGCAAGTCCCTTCATAACACTCTTTAAGTATTTTAAAGACCCCTTATAAAGGCGACCCTATAACATGCCATTAAGGTACAGAGGGCGAGTGGGGGTATAACGAAAGACCACTTATCGGTGTGATAAATACGAATTCAGCACACTAAAACTGTTTCATAAGCAAGCTGTAGGCTCTAATTTTAGTATAATAATTTTCTTTCACGTTCTCAAGCTCACAAATCGATTTATGTGCCAGTGACTTACCCCAGTAAGCCTCCACCGCTTCTCTCTGGAAGGCAGTAAGGGTGTATCCTCGCCTTCATCAAACGACAGGTCTGTTTCTCCATAAACCAGTCCAGCAGACAAAGCTGTGCCAGCAAAGTTACCACAATGTAAGTTATGCCCATTTTCAGAAAATCTTACAAACAGCGCAGTTTGCACTTAAAACGACGAAGGACACACTGTGTTACACATCTAAATTAAAATTTCTATGATTAATATTATCGTTGTTAATCATTATTAATTACTAACAAGTTATTATGTTTGTAATTCCTGTGATTTAGCCTGTGAGACTTACAATCAATCCCGACAAAGCGCTGTGACATGCAGTAGGTACCTCGTTATGACATAGAAAATAGCAATAGTTCTAACATTACAAACAAAACAAGCTCGAATGAATGTCAGGGCTCCGAACGATATTTGAAACCGCCAACGCAATATCCAGACCGACTCGACTTTTGTTACTATACCTATGAGACAAAAATTACATAATGGTGATATTCTGTTGCAGAACAGCATCGTGCGTTGTGAGGTTTGAGACTGCCACAGGGGTACTGACGACGAGCCAAGTCTGCTGGAATATGGTTTCATGTCTATTGGTACACGGCGTCAAAACCCAGAAGACTTCAATCTTCAACATTAATTGATCACGTTCAAGGGGACAAGATGAAATGGGCATGTAGCACGTGGAGGTGAAACATACGTGCAAAATTAATCTAAAAGAACCCGAAGGGAAGACCTAGCTGGCCTAGGCCCAGCATGGATAATAATATTAAAATGGATCTTAGTGTAGTGTGAAAGGGTAAATTGAATTTAAGTCTGCCAGGTTTCAGGCTTCCGCTGCGGTAGAAATAAGATCTGCGATCTTTTTGGATCTTAGCGTAGGATTGTAGTTTCTTGTCGACGTCTGCGAACAACCTAGCAGTCCAATCTTCAAGGGTCTTATTCTTCTGGGTGTTTACCTTTGAATACGGGGCCGACAGATCATCCCGAAACGTTAGTAAGAGAAGAACACTCTACTCTGAGTAAAATCCCAAAAAGGGAGAGCTGAATTTAACTTGTCCAGTGTCGGGCCTAATGGCGGGCTGTTTTAGAAACAGCAATGAAAATTTGGGTTTCATAAATGCAGGAAATGTCTTAGCCAACCGCTCGACTGTCAGTTTCTCAGTCTTCTTCATGGAGTTTGTCCACTACAAATGTAAAGGAATAGGCCGTACCATAGGCAAGACATTGTGCAAATGAAAATATTGATATGGCTACTAGGAGGAAAGTCAAATGAAATATAGGCTTACTGCAGGAGAAGTAAATAAGGAAATGGCAAGATGTATGGTTCAACATTCACGGCTCGCATAAAATGTGGACAGTGGACCGTTAGAATTCAAAGAGAAAAGGTATGTAAAACGCCATATACTCATGCTTCAACTGGCAAACTAGCGTTGGAAGACTGCAGAAAATGACGCGGCCAACTGAACGTCTGCCATCCGCACACTATGCTGGAATAGTATCTTACAGTAAGCTGTATACTGCTCGAGTCATAAGCACAGTCGTCCTACAATTTGACAAGCTTGGGTAGAGTAGTCTGCATAGTGATTAAGCCACGGGCTGGGCAACCGAGGGAAGAATCGTGGTTCTCTTCCCCGAAGCGGCAAGGATTACGGGGTTTGCATAGCCTCCAAATGATTAATGAGGGGGAGGGGCTCTTTCCAAAAGGGTGAAGCGCCCGCGTTCTGAAGCGGAACACTCACGCTATCTACAGCCGAGGTTAACTTGAGCTCTAAATCCGCTCTCCCACGTGCCTTTATGGCGTGCGCTGCGACACCTTTACACTTACCTTTACCGAAAAGTTGATACTACAGTACCTAGCGACGTTAAATAAACCTGGAACGCGTGTAACTCCTGACAAGGCAGGCAATGTGCGTATAGACGTAATATACTAGCGCGTTCAGGTAACGACTGCTGCCGTGGAAAAGAAAAGTGTTAAGTATTCTTAGAGTGTGTGTCTGTAGTCTTAGTCATCCAGCACGCACTGCGCATGCGCCTTATTAGACTGTCATCTGTACCCGTCTGGCTGTACCATATTTTTCCACATTGTCTCATAAACGTCACATTTTCTGGAAAAACATCACAGAACATAAAATATGTGTTTTGATTTCCTCTACAACTTTTGTTTGAAACGTTTCTCACTCTAAGCAAAATTCACAGAGATACTGACATAAATGTACATATGTTTACACAAAGCCCCCGTTATTCTTGCAGGATTTTAATGAAACTTGAATTTCTCGATATAGTTTAGGAAAATACTAAAATATCAAATTTCATGTTTTTCCGTCCAGTGGAAACCGAGTTATTCCATGCGAACAGACGGACGGACGGACAGATATGACGAAGCTAACAGTCGCTTTTCGAAATTCTGCGAACTCGCATAAAATGAACATGGGCTCAAATTACTCAACATTTCTTGAGCAGATAGACTAGGAATGCTACTTCATTTTCTGAAATGCTACTCACAATCTTGTCTGATCTGCGGAAAGATGGCGAATCTCATTTTGGCCAAGTGCTGCTCCTGGGTTTCAAGTTTTACGAAGAAACGGGCGAGGGTCGGCTGGATGTGAGTGCCCACATACCAGAAGCGACCAAAACTAAGGGCGTCGTACACAGTGAGAGTGACCGGAGGGAAGTAGAGTCTTTCGTCCGGTAGCATCTGGAAAAAACGCAAAATTCACTAAAACATGGCCAGTGCTGCATCACATACATACAAAATCACACTTCATAATCGAGTCCTTCTAACAACAAAACAATCACACAATTAGCAGCGGGAGTGTTTAGGACACGGACCAATGTCTTAGGTTTATTACATCACAGCGTCTCTTACAACTGGGACCCTTTTGGTCTTCAGACGGAAATGGGAGAAAGGGATCTTCCCGTGGTGGGCCCTTTGAAAACGTTCTTCTTCTTCTTCTTTCATGGCTTTTCGACCCTTTTTCGGGCCATGACCTACCCGAGGTGGAAAGAGCTGGTCTCTGCCAATTGAGCGCGGTATAAAAGACAAAATATGATGAACAGGTTGCAAAATATTATTTAAACTAATTACAACACACCATCGTCAGAATTCTTTAAGTTTTAGATAAAGGAGTAGGAAAGCAACTTAAAGTTACGTACAGGACGTTCACCTCCGGTAGGAAGTAGTATGACAAAACAGGTAATATTTACACAACACACACGTTTTTGTGTAACGTAGCACATAAAAACGATGATGATGATGTAAGTGCACAACCAATTCGAGGCTGCATAGTATCCCAGAAGAGGGCAGAGCTCATTTCTAACAAAGTAATTCACAGCAAAGAGAGACACTATTAGCAGGGCAGTCGAGCGTTCCGATGAAGACACACAATAGACTCCTAATCCCAACAGAAGATATGTTTCTGGAACAGGTATAACATTGCCTGGCCGTGCCGATGTGAGCGAAGCAGCGGCCGGACCGTGCCGACTACAGCTGTGTGTGCAGTGTTAGGGAGCTCAGGTATCAAGTTATCTGAATAGCAGTATACCTAAGAGATGACAAACACTAGCGTCAATTGTGTCCAGCAAGAAATTTAAAATGTTCAAGCAAGGCTGTGCCTATATGTAGCTGCACTCACTAGGTCTAAGAACTGCAAGGGGTTTCCGAAGTTGGAGTTGCGTTTGGCGTTTTGTATCGTCGTGGATCGCATCTTGAAGTTACCGCACTCTACAGTCACTCGCGGCTTCTTCACGGAAAACAGTCGCAGACGCTTGAAGTCTCGCAATCCCCAAAAGAGTACCTCCATTCTGAAAATATTACAACGACACGTCAGGCCCCCTACATCTATGTAAAAAATTGACACTGAAATAAATTCCCGTGCTCGTAATTCCGATATTCGTGGCAGCTCTATTAGTCCAAATTAATACGGAACATCGACTGTCTACGAATTTAATTCTGTTCTTCATTTTTATTTTTATTTTGTTTTAAATGAAGAAGCTTTTTCAAAGACAATGTGCAACAAAGTAGATATGTCTGCGTCCTTAAGCAGTAGATCATAAAGTCATGTGGATTGGAAATAAAGTCTCATGCATTCTTAGCCTCGGCATTGAATTCACAATTACAGAAGAGCTTATATTTAATTTTAAATCAGTTTCAGCAGGTTTTTCACGACCAATTTACTTAATCGAAAGGCAGCTCATGCCATTAACATGCAGACTGTCGATCTCTTCCCAGTTTCTCTCAATTACGTTCCTAGCTACTGCACAGCAATAAATCTTTCAAACTGATCAGCAAGTTGGACAGCATGCGTAGGTAATTTACCGCTCGTTAAATGTCAATGGATGTAGGCAAACTGAATTGTAAATTATATTAATATTTTGGCTCTGTCCACTTGCCTGTACCACTCCATACGCGGTTTAATTTCTAGCGGCACCCTGATTACGTCGTCCGTACTCTCCAGGTCTTCTGGCATGTCCACCTCTGACATGTCTCCAGACAACTGCAACAAAGCAACCTGTATGTCAGTAAAGAAGATCAAATTCTATATGTAGCAACACTTCCTAAATTATGTTCCAATTTGTATGCCCTGTTTACAAATAACGAACTCCCACATAGAGACGTTATGTCTGTCCATCTCTTCCTGGTCTGTTATTGAGCCCTAAACTAGGCACATATATATTATATTTAATCCTGTATTGGAGACGTCCAATAAGTGTTGTCAGGAGCAACAATTATAATATTCAGTCCTACTGATCTGTAATAACGCCTGATTCACTTAAGGCCATAACTGGCCTTTTCTGTATATTCCACAAACAGTTCCAGAGATTTTGCCGCAATTGGCTAGGACAAGCTTTCTCCAAACGTTTTAGGGCAATTTCGACTTTTAGGTATACTTGTCCTTTACAAAACTTAATTTACACAAGGATATAAATAGAATTTGCTATGCACTGCACGATCCGTTTCACATATTTTGTTTAAATTCGATATGGTAGGCTTTGCTGATTTGAGTTTCATTATTCCGGTTCTTACTTAAACTGGAAAGAACGCCGAGTTAATTTTTGATTATTAAGACTACGCAACACAGAGCGTCCCCTTCATCGTATACCTCAAAATGCCAGCTTTATCATACAGAAAGCCTGCAGTAGCCGGGACATTTCGGGACAGCGTCTGTGTTCAGTGACACGATAAGAGATACATTCTGTATAATGCATCATCTTTGACCTTGTTATACGAGATCTTACTAACCACTTTTTTAAGTTGTGTACGGAATACAGAAAGTACGTGTCTGCATATTTTAAGGCAACTGAAAACACGACAATTATGAGTTGCCTGTATACGGCTGTCCTTGATATTAATCGGCCACGACACATCATAATATTCTTACAGCAACACATTTCCTTCTTGGTCAGAGTGGTTAGAAATACACAGCTGGAATAACGAGGGAAAGGACAGGGAGCAAACAACCAAAATAAACGGATTAAATTTTCAACACAAACCTCAATTAGTTGGAACGTCGCCAAGATTTCGCCAGTGAATTCGTCGCCAATGTACAGCCTGTGCCACTCAAGACGTGGTTGGCTGTACGATTCCTCTATCAGCTTCACGTGTGGCTTTGAAGTGGTTCGTCCAACCAACTCCTTCTTGAACTGCAAAAGAGAGTTGAGAAACTGGCTATTGTAGTAGTGGGAAGTAATATTTTGTGAGGGAATAAGTGGGGTCTGTTTCGAAGTATCGCTGGCGAGAGAACCTCGCGATGAAAAGGGTTTCTAGTTTAACAGAACTGTGAAATATTTTTCTATTAATTCAATTTAATCAACACAATCAACACATTTTATAGATAAATGAACACAGCACATAAGAATGTTTTGTCTAGGCGAAATACTCATAATTCAAGCAGAGAGTGGGCCTCTGTTTTAAACTCAACGATGTTTTACGAAGCGGCTGCTGCGAGAGGCTGACAACACACTCCATCTAATGCCGAGGTTAGAATGAGTAGAGCTACACACCTACACACCTACACACCTACACACCTACACACCTACACACCTACACACCCTACATGCCTTCATGGCGTGGACAGCAACAACGACATTTTGTTAAGCAGACTCCAAATCAGCAGTGGATCCTCTTCTCAACTTTCTCACAACAAACGGTCCATACAGTAAATCCGAACCAAAAGTAAATTAGTGATCTAAGGAAGACATGTAATGTCGGTTCCGCCCCTTGGCTAGAGCGAACCGCGACTATGATGCATGCTTGCTACAGTCCCAGCCAATTCTGTCATTGGGTACGGCAACCTTATCCGTGGCGGGATCAAAACGCCACTGTGTACTGGGTAAAGTAGAGGTGCTTTAGGGTTGCGAAAACATAAACTTAGCTACTGCAACTACTGAATGGGTTACTACTTCTTACCGAGGGCACTGTACTCAGACAGCGCCCGCTGAACCACGCATGCAACCTGCGTCATTTGCGCGTTAGCTCCAGGCATGGGGGTAGATGGAGAGCAAACACATGAGTATCTTACTAGCCGTAATAAAAGCGCATTACACTTCTAAGAGAACATTCTACATTACGTTATATATATTAATAAGTTTTCGAAGGTGTTACCTAATCTTCTCTCGCGGCTAATGGGTAAGCTCAAGCGCTAGTGTCCCATACACGCTGTAATTCACTGTTTCACTCACGAATCATTATGTATTACCACTTGATATTGCATTAAAGTAGACTTGCCCCCTAGCCTGACCAATCTACTCAACAGTACCAAATTCAAACCAAGACATATATGGAGCATTGTAAAAAGCGTCGCAGAGTTTAGCACTCCTTCAGTACCGTAGACGTCGTTTTGTCACTTTGAGCGGAAATGTTACTCGTACAGCGTCATCGAGCAGCAGAGATTCAGAACATCGATCCTTCCGAGCTGCGGTGTAAGTGATAAAAGTGTCGATGCAGCATTATCCCTTCCGTGATTACACAAAATTCGCACAGTGGTTCCTCTTCTTTGGCAGTAACTTGCGTCACAGTCGCTAAAACAGCATTCTGATGCACTCGTCTACCGACTTTTGACGTACCATATTGTACGCAATAGGAAATGTTTCTCAACACATTGGCTAACTGACGGAACCGTGTTTTGCATTAGCACAGTGAAAACATTCCAACTTCGAGCTGCCACAATATTTGTAATTAACCCATTTTAAGGATTTACAAGTTCTCGGACATGGCGCTGTGTAGGCTGGTAACTATATGTACCAATGTTACGGGGCAACTTGCTGCCTCTATTTCACGATGTTTCAGTAACAGTTTGTACCCTTATAATATACCAATCTACAAGGCGCCCTATATCAAAAGACGGAAATACTCATCACAATTGCTATAAACCCCAAAATCTCTATTAACCTGCGGTATTTCCCGCATCATAAAAACCTACAAGTTATAAGACGTGCCCTAAAACTAGCAAGGTACTTCTGCAGACTTAACAGACTAATTTGACTTTCCGGTGTTAAGAAACAAGGTGGAAGGGGAACTTTTTTAGGAGAAATACGCGTGATGAGGTGGCAATAGAGTAGGCCCACTTCGTCCATTTTTGCGATTGCAGTACTTCCTATAGGCTACAGTTTGTAAAAGAGGTAAGGTTGTCCCTGTACAAGCTCTAACATTACACACCCCTCTTTTTGCACAGAGAAAGCACTTAGGGCTATAGGTTCAGTATGACTCTCAAAATAAGAAATGCTTACTTCCCTCGAAATGACATGCCTTTGTAATGGACATGGTATGATTTTGCATAAGGCAGGAAACCTACCCTTAAATATCGTTGAGATTAATTTCAAATGGTCCAAATCAACTCCGGGGCTCACTTCACATCCTATTCAATGGTTACCGCTGTTCCTTCCCTGAGGTCAAAGCGGACGAGACATGAAGCTAACCACTCATCTCTATCTAATGTCGAGACCACAAATGAGTAGAACTATAGCTCTAATCCCCCTACATGACATAATAGCTAGCAAATGAGCAACTCTACATTCATGTTAACATAATTCGAGGGCGCAACTGTTAATAGCGTTTGAATAAAGTAACGGCCTTGATAGAAACTCTTGTGGGTCACACACGACCTGATGAGAGTAGGTTGCCACCTCTGATGCGGAACGTTGCTCAATATAAGCAAGCGTGTTCCAAGATAAAATTCACATCTATAAAAGCGAAACAGAGCATGAAAAGCCCGTAATTTCCTACCCGTTTAGTAAGGGGTAACGCTTCGTACGTAATTTCATTATACAGAATATTGGTTCAAAATTAATTTACTCAAAACGTCAACAGATTCTCTGCTTTTACGAAGCCGAAATATTCATTGCCGCGTTCATACGAAACTTGCAGTGTGGCAGCTCAGCTATAATAAACGTATTAGAGCCAGCAACCGTTTCACACTCCACTCATTTTACAAAATGGCAGAAGATTTCGGTGTTGTTCAGTACACCAATCATCAGGGTGTGGAATCACATAACAGAGTGGTCACAGTAGTTACTCTGTTGTGTTAAAGAGCTGGACTTCTGTAATGAGATTCATTGCGTCAGACAAATACTTCAGTAAAATGAAAACAGAGCTTTGTTTTGAAAAAAAATTTGATATTCAAAACTTTGTTTTGATTTGGAAAAAGACGCGACTAGTTAGCCGGCCACGGCGCCAAATACTTACACAGAAGGCCGTTACAAAATAAAAAAAAGTGAACTAAAGAAATGACCGCATTTAACAGGAACCACCACTGACAAACCAAAACATTTCGCCGGCTCAAGCGGCCCGCGCATCATTGCAGTTATATCCTCCATTACCCCTATTTATCTTGGTCAGTCTAGCGTCCATTCCGACGTTTTAGTAGTTTTTCTAAGTTTCCATAGGCGAATCACAACAGAGTACCTTCAAAAAAGGGGGATCCGGATAGGTTAACAGGTACAGCGATTCGCTAAGGGCAAGACGGTTCGGGGTTCTAATACTGGTGGGGGAAGAGATTTTCTCTACTTCACACCCGTCTAGACCGGACCCTAGAGTCCACCCAGCCTCCTATATAACGGGTAACAGGGCTCTTTCCCGGGGCAAAGCGGACGGGGCGTGGCTATAATCACGCACCACCATCCAGTGCAAATGCCTTCATGACAGGTTATCGGACGACCTTTACCTTTACTTTACATAGCTAAGACAGCCTGCTGAAAAGTCCTCACATACCTATTTGATGGATTTTTTTGTCATTTAACAATGATTTTTTTGCTTGCAGACTACTGCCATATGAATGTAGACATACTGCGTATATAAACAGAAAAATTGGAAGAGATGTACAAGGAAGAAGTCAGGTGCTAATTCAACGTACTGTCTCATAATATGGGAAGCAGTATTTCCGAAAACTGGTAGGGTCTCAGGATATCCATTCTTCAGGGAGAAAAGCTGCAGAGCAAGTAGTAGGATTTTTAACCGACCGTCTGCTGCGCTCGGTAGCTATACAGTTAAAACATCGCTGTTAAGTAACGAAATGATTATTGAGTTGGCAGGGATTCCGCATTTTTAAGTAGCAAAATGATCTACTGTTGATTTCATTATTTTAAAATAGTTATGTGAGACGCCTGCTTGCAGATGCTAATAACAGATTAAGTATCAGTGCCTGACGGCAATTTCAGTCGACAATGGCCACAACTGAGTTATACAGAATAAATCTAGACAGTTTCAACGGTTTCTTATGTCGTGCGTCAACTTACGCATGAATCCACATCTAGAACTTCAACCACGATGGTTGGAGGATGCAATTTGAGGGACTGCCGTGAGCTGTAGTGCGTCACTTCCGAGAACACTAGTGTCTGGTCCCAGACAGGGTTCAGGGTCGCCCTGACAACCTGCCAACAGAACAGTACCTGGATGACTGTGAAATATGGGATTTTGAGAGACAAGACAGTGAGAACTGGACTGGACTGTGCGAGCTAAGAACAGGCCACGGGAGATTCTTGTGGTGATGGTGATAGATTTCGAATTCATTATGCTTTCCTCCTCTACTCTAGGAGAATTCTGGGACAGTGCCTTAAAATACGCGAAGGCTTTGCCTTCCTCATCCTTTCCATTTTATTATTACCACACACTCTGGGCCGGGACAGCGCAGTCGGTACACTGACTCGCTACGGGCTGGACGATCCGGGGATCGAATCCCGATGGGGGCGAGATTTTCCGCACCCGTCCAGGCCGGCCCCGGGGCCCACCCAGCCCAATGGGCACCGTGTCTTTCCTGGCGGTAAAGCGGCCGGGGCGTGGAAGTGGCCACCCCACCCCCTTCTAGCGCCAAGGCTAACGCAAGGGTAGGGCTATACCTCAACTTTCCCTTGGGTCTTCATGGCCCTATGACCTTTATACTCTCTGTTCTAGTTACACACCTTAGTGTCTTTGTCCTGGCCACCCACCACAACCCTCACGAATGGGTCGCACAATGCCGAACTGTCAAATCCCGGTTTCAGTCTGCCCTCATATATGTAGGCACGGCATTCGAAGACCTGAAAGGACAAATTCGAGTCAGCAGTGTTCAAAATCGCGTCGCTGGGAACTGACTTCAGATTCCAGCACTTTAGGGACAGAGGCGTGACAAGGTTAGTTGCTGACAGGGGCCACATTCCACTGCTCTGGTGCTTTAAAGGTTAGAACAACAACAGCAGGGCTAATGTATTACTTTGGCAAAGACATGGAATCCAAGGTTTTCTAGTGAAGATTTTCTACAACGGAAGTTCCGTACACAAAAAATCAAGTATTATTATTATATGCTAATGCATTATAACTACTTAAATTTTATACGTTACGTAATCTGATTTAACACCTTCAGTCTCTTCGTTTTTATTAATGTTAGCCTTGGCCTTAAATCTCTTCCTTCCGCCTCACACAATTAGTCAGGCCATTAATGGTGCTCCAGATTCTGTCCGGATATAGACCTAATGGTGACGAAAAAAAAAAAAAGCCCTACCAGAACCTGTGCATCAAGTCTGCAGCCATCTATTTTCCCGAATAAAATACAATTACTTGCAATACAATTTATTGCAGTCATGCAGCCAGGGCCGACCCGAGATATGTGGGCGCCTCAGACAGGCTAATAATATGCAGCCCATTCAAACCGATATTCTTTAAACTTTTCGGATCTACGACAAGGCTGGCGAAAGTTCCTAAGGACGCGTTCCCTAATTGCGGACAACTTTCAGAGAAATTTTTTTCCCGTGTGGAAAACTGAGTTTACTGTCGCCGTATGTATGATTATCCCACTGACATTCTAGCGCGCCGGGCAGCTGCTTCACTGGCCCGCCCCTTAATCCGGCCCTGAGTGCAGTTTTCGATCAAAAGAAATTAATTACGATTTCAATTTACCACCGCAACTATAAGCTCGGTCTTACGTGTTCCTCCGTGTAGCGTATAAAGGTAGGTAGAGACGGATTTACACTTTGGTCGCTTGGATGAGATCTAAAGCCGTCTGTAAGTTCATAGCCTGTAGGCAGCGATTTGAAACAGACGTTCTTGTGTTTGGCCGGTCCCAGCCACAAAGATATATCCAGCTTAGCCGGTAACTTCCAAGCAGTTCTAGAAATATCTTCTTTCTTCCCTGGAGCCTGTAATGAGAAGTATCCAGTAATTTCTATGTAATGAATGGCCACATTGACAGCACTGCTTCGCAAATCTGGGGCCCTCTATTTAAGTACAGGTAATAAGGTCAGATACTTTGACAGGCTGCAACACATTTAATCAGATTCTGCACAAAAAAGTAGAAATAAGAGATTAAAACAAGCTGCAGAGAATTCCCCAAGATTCATGTTCTTCTTGGCAATTTATGACTTGATGTTAAAAAATTCTGAAGTTGCCAAAGTGTCGTCGAGACCAGCGAACAAGCACAGAAAAAAACACCCTTCAAACTTTAAAGTGACATTAAAAGGGTGCCTTTATTTATCTGTAATATATTTACATCTGTAGACATATATTTATGCAATGAGTTGTAAACTGACAGAACAAGAAGTAGAGGACGGGGTGATTAGAAGTGAGTAAACTATATTTTCGCTGGTTATTTCGCAAATAATTTTAGAGATTTTCTTGGAATCAGTAGGTTATAAAAGCACTCAAAGACATAACACAGTTTAGATCTTATTAAGTTTGTTATTTCTCGGATCAGTCCTTACAAAGTAGGCTTCAAATATATTTAAAGCCTTAAATAATGCGGGCCTTACAGCGTGATGAAACGTTAAGAAATATGTACAAGACACAAATAAATCTAAATAAAAATGCCATATAGCAAACTTTATCAAGCTATGGAATAGAATACGAAAGGCATATGTATAATTCCATCAGTTAGATTCCGACGGACAGTTGTCATTCACATGAATCGAAGTAGGTGTAAAAGAAATTTACACATAATAACAGACATGAGGTACATGCCCTATGTGAAGTTTCTTCTAAATCTGTCAAAATACTCAAAAATAAATGTAAGAGTTAAATTATTCCCTTAAATGTCTTTTAAAATCAACAGGTTTACACGTATAACCGTATATAATATCTTAACACAGCGAGTAATTCTGCTGCACTACAGCTAACCTTATATTATGACCTTACTCCTAACACAGGTAGCGAGGTGTTAGAGTGCTTTATACATTCTTCTGCATTTGCGTCTAGAGCAACTTTCTTACTACATGAACAGAATTTAATTCGTGTGTTTACAAGCTACTAATACTGTCGTCTAATCCATTATCAGAAACTGCGCAAACAAGATTTTGAAGCATCCCATCATTACACTTATATCAAACAGCGAATACCAGGAACGATCCTGACCTTCATTAAAATGGACTGCAGACGGCCACAATGTATTCCACTCTCGTCAGGTTGCGTGGAGAATAAAAGATGTCGTGCTGGCACGCGATGAAATGCAAGACGCTTCTTGCCGGCCATAAGCCACACAAACACATCCGGAATTGAATGTTGTGGCTGGGGTATTTTAAAAACAGTTTAACATATATATGAGGGATAAATTAATATATATATTTAAATATATAACTATACATAAGGCTTAATTAATATGGTGCACATTGTCCATCATATTGAGATTTCTCCCTTAATTCTTTACACCAGAGCATTTCAAAATTTGGGTCTGTTTTCTTCTTCAGGCAGAAAAGCGGAAGAAGAATTCTAATTTGGCGACCTTGTTTGAAGCAGCTAGTCTGTGTCACTGGGCCAGGGATACCTTTCCACCTTAAGAAGAAAAAAATCCAGTTTTCTAAATATTCTGTTGCAAGAAAATGTCTAAAACACCATTCAAACTTTTTGCAGTTTAATATTTCAGAATCTTTTACGGATGAACTTTTTACTTTCATGCCGTACTCTTTTGCGCAAATTCATGTGCGCAGAAATGTTTCGCTAAATTCTTGCATGTAATTACATAGTTTAGGGACTTATTTTTAAGGGGGTCATTGTTTCATGAAGATAAGAGACGTCTCTCTTTTTAACTACATACACATACTTCGTGACAATTCTCCATATTTAAAAGTCACCGGGGATCAGATTTGGTGATGAGGTTGTCAATAAATAAATATTAAATTTGTTGACTGTGGTTGTTAATGAATAACTATTGAATTATAAAATATTTTCACATTGATATATATTTATAATCCACATAAGTGTGTAATTTTTAATAACCTCATATTTACTCACATCTTCGACGAGGAACATCAGTTTCTTTAATATATCTTCGAGCTGACGTATCGTTGTGTTTATCTTATCCTTTGTGAATTCCTCTTCCAGTTTTCTGGATGCATTCTGAATACGCTCCTGTAATGAATTTAGTAACCTTCTATTGATTTTTTACATTCATACTGATTTTAACCGCATCAGGTTTACAAGTTTTCGGTATAAAATTCGTAAATTCTAACTAAAGTATCAAATTTCTTAGTTAATTTAACACACAAATAGGCCTATACAAACAAAATGGTTACACCTGAATTTCAAAGCAGTGACCAGTGCTGGTCTAGAAGTCAAATCATACTGACATGCAACTGCACGAACTGGCAGCACTATAGACCTATTCTCGGTCTTCTTTTCACAGAAAGGAATGCATAATGGCACAGTTTTCGGGCCCACAGTGGAGCGGTAAAACTATCCACTTCCCCGTCCTGATGCATATGGAGCTACGGTTGGTGTGACGTATTAACCTACTCTAGGCATACAGCTGACTGCATGCAAAATGTTAGAGAAATTTTGTTGAACACAGAAGGCAGAACCTAAGCGACAGTAACCCTGTTGACAAAAACAAGGTTCCATAATTCTGATCTGGGGGTGCAGTTGGTTGAGGCACTGCGCTACAAACCGGCAGGTCGCGGGTTCGATTCCCGATGGTGTCTGTGGATTTTTTCATTGGCATAATCCTGTTGGTCGCACTATGGTCCTGGGGTCGACACAGCCTCTAACAGAAATGAGTACCAGGAATATTTCCTGGGGGGTAAAGGCGGCCGGTGCGTAGGGCTGACAACCTTACCGCCTTCAAGTGCCGATTGTTTAGAAATCTGGAAGCCTCGACCTCCTGGAACCCTAAGGGCCTGTCCAGGCCCGTAATGGGACTGCTTTACCTTTTATAATTCTGATCTTCCATTTACTTGTTTAGAATAATTCTGAGAGCAGCTGCTTCAGTGTGTATCATACTGACTGTTATTTACCACTTCTGTGCGGCAGAATTCTGTTCGTATTTTATCCAGCCTAGTGCTACTAGCCCCGCGGTAATGTTGTTGCGTGGTGATACTCAGGTAATCTGCGCATCCAGCAATAAGCTGGGACAGCACAACACGCAGGAACTCCCCCATGTCATCTTCGCTGTCCCAAGATAATGCCTCTGATATGGCGGTTTGCTGAAAGCAGTCACACGTCTCATAAAGCAACACGAGAGCCTTTGTACATGTCAAAATTGAACGAACTTATTGCTAATTAACGTGCAGTTCCGCGCATAGTTCACATATATTTTTACAGGAGTCTGTCGGTCGTACAGAGTGCCTCTTTTGTCGGGTCCCTTAGCACCGCAGCTGTCACAGCATGTGCCGGCGGATGCATGCTTTCTATGCGATAAACCTGCCGTGTTCGGGGAAACACTACAAGAAACACTCTGTATATAACATCTGGAAAAATTCATCCTTCGAAATTTGTCCGTCGTTCCGAGTTTAAAATAATGTAAAGTCTTAATCTTTAATTTAAACAGGGGCCCAAATAGAAGCTAATATGCATTTTAAGGTAGCCATATCGTTGTCTCACAATCTATAAAACAGGTTGTGCCAAGAAAGTGTTTGCATTTTTCTAAGGTATATGGTGATATGGCTTTCAGCGTCAAAGAGAGTGCATAATGTATTGCGTTATGTCGGATTGCCTGCTTCGTGAAAGTGGGTACCACAGATAAATTAATATCGTGTAGATGTATGCTCTAACAGAAACAAGACCTGATACAGAGAACAAAATACAACGCGACGTATATTATACAGTACGTTCCTTATATTGTGTCTCCGAAAAGGATAGCTTTACCTCACAGAAAGCCTGCATCCCCGGCACGTGCCGTGACAGCTGCCTTTCTGAGGGACATGACAAAAGGAACACCGTGCAGAAAAATGTTACATAGCTACACCACCACATTTTGCGAGTACGTACCAGCCTATGCACGAGGCCAGCCAGCAAATTAGAATGATACATCCGATATTTGGCGTCTGCCCACAACGCGGATACGCTGACACATGGCTTCTCGTTGCCGAAAGAAACAGAACAGTAGGTGTTACCGCTGACAGTGACAGGTTGTCGGGGCAATGTCGCGCTGTGTGTGAAGGGTTCCTTTTCACTTATCTTGCATTCTGGAATGGTGATAATAAGACCAAAACTGTCAACTGGAAACATTACACCGGTACTCTTATATCTACGTTAGGTACGTCCGAAGAGGCACTTCATGCATCCTTTTCGCGATGTGCATACAGCGGGTGACTAGTCAAAACGTTCGTCTCTCTCTCTCTCTCTCTGTCTGTCTGTCTGTCTGTCCAGGCCACTTACTTCTAAAACAAATAACTGTTTAAAGGCTACTGATAATTCTACTTAGCACCTGCTCTAACATTAAAACTGCATTTACCCCCACGGCGAATCTGTGTTGTGCATGATTTTCCAACTAATACCAATCATTCCCCTGAATAACATTAATCATTTGGTCTTTATAATGGAGAAGGACTGTGTTCTCTGTGATACAGGAACTGAATCTTTGATAGAATTTATGTTAGCTTTAAATACCTCACCAGACAAACCCATCGTGCAGCCTAAGAGGATGATTGTATCTCTTCTCTTTCATCAGAGCGATCTCCCGAAAGCCTTTGTAACTGCAACGGTCAGATCCACCACATAATCAGATCTGATCATAAGCGCCGCGTGGAGGGGGGGGGGGTTAACGCCAAGACGGAAAAATTGATGGACTGCCAGTTACACAGTGACCTGGCTTTAGCCGCAGTCCTTAAACGGTTACGGACTACTTATGAAATGTTGCGATAATAGGGAAGTTAGCCCAGAAATAAACACAGAAAATTAACCGATGAATACTCACGTTGCGTCATCAGAATGCAGGAAAAAATTAAGATATGGCATCAGATAATAAATACGTCAAACATGTGACGAAATAATTGGGAACGATACTAACAAATAAAGATTGCGTTCACGAAGAAATTAAAGCAGATTAAATTCGGCGAATGCTTGTTACTAATCACAGCAGGCAGGCTTTTTCGTCTGCTAGGCTGCTGTTAGAAACCTAAGGATTGAGGTACACAGAATTTCACCTGTTCTTTTAAGGTGCTGCTAATTCAGAATATAACAGCATTGCGACTGAAACATGCTTCTGTACAAAGGGAGAATAAAAAGTGAAAACAGGAGCTCTGTATTATCTACAATCGTGACTAACATGCAATTTTGAGATGCAACAAAGTGGCGTCACAATAAATAGGGAAATTCAAAGACAGTTCGCAAATTACAGATTGATTGCATGAGAAAGGACTGAACCTATGACGTTACATTTGGGGCCCGTGCAGTGTCTGTGGGCTGAATTTCGAAAACGAGATAAGTAGACACACTTACCTAACATGCCACCTGGAGGGGACCCTGTATGCGCCATGTTGCCGATGTTTCCTAAACTGATCTCAACGTGAATTGGCTTGTGCTTCCGTTTTCGATCCAGCATAGATACTTCCCACACTACTGCTACAAGGAGTATTTCTTCTTTCTGCCAGCATCTCTCCTGCAACGTAGAAGAGTGGGCGCGTGTAGACCACGTGGGGTTAATTCACTCATATTTTGTAAATGCGTTTCGGCGGATTATGCATAGGACATCTCATTGTCCTTCACGTTCAGCTGCGGCAGATGAACATTTGTTACTGTAAACCTAACAACAATCAACGGAGTTGCGAAGTATTTTCCATAGCGTTGCTTTAACTAACTGCAATATTGCAAAGTACTTCTGACAACAATTTTCGTAGCCTATATCCTGTGTTTATGGACTGAACCGTTCTTCGCAGTAGTTTGAAATTCTATTTGGACTTCACGTTGTAATAAACCGTTCCGGCGGGCCTTTCTCATATTAAGCCGTCAGCATTTTCTTAAGATAGTGATGCCAACCAGTTGCGTCTGAATGTCCATACTACACGCGTAAGTGCCAGAGAAGCCGCCGTTCAGTTAGTCGTTGAGGTGGGACCACAACAACTCCA
>BLKM01003281.1:3564298-3596798 GCA_013340265.1 Coptotermes formosanus | reverse complement strand
AGATTAGTTCAGTATGGGGATTCTGAGTTTCTTCACGGGCTGAAATGACGAGCCCTTACCTTAAGACCCACGAATGACACGTGCACGTAAGGATCAATGCGATCCCTAGACTGACAGGCGACACTGCTTCTGCTGATTGTGGTGGCAACGCCGTCTGCACGGTACACACGCACCACATAGCGCGCTCTTTTCCTTTCAGACGTCACGCCTTGAGGCACCAGCAAGTTCCTGTAACCAACCTCTCTTGGGAAAAAGCTTGCAATTTCATTTTATGTTACAGCAGTATTCAGTTCTATGTACGAAATAAATTCACGTAATACAGTCCGTCTCAGCCTGTACTTGCGCATGCTTTTTATATGAAACTACTGACGGAATACCGACTAAATCTTATATTACGTATCCATACTAAAATTCTTCGAGCTCGTATTAAGTCGACTTACAGTCCTATGGCTCTAACGCAGCCCATTCATTAAACAGGCTAATATAAAGTGAAGCTGACACAATTCGTAACTCATCTGATTTGTGTCAGTAAGGCTACTAATATTAGAAATGTAAGGTTACGTAACATCAGGAGGGAAGCTAAATATCAATGTCCTCTTCTACTGTTTGCACTCGCGCAACGAGTTGCATACTTGTATACTGTATATAGCGGAATAGGACGAGTACTGTGGGTGATGAACCGGAAAGAATGTGGAAGACGCTGTAGGGAGAGAATTTAAGTTACTATCCGATCATTGCCTGGAAGGAGTCAGGAAATCTACGAAACCGTCTGTAAGGATAGTTGGGGAATGATGCAAGATTCGAACTTGGAACCTTCGGATTACTAATTAGAAATTCTGAACACTCAGTCACGATATTTAGTAAGATCAATAAAAATGCCAATGAAATAGTATTCAGGATTTAATCATTACTTAAGAAGTGTGTCATTTTGCTTACCCCTCAATGTCGTCCTCATCCGTACGTTCTCGTAGAGGGTGCAATTTGACTGTCTCTCCTCTACCGATAATGAAGACGTCACATTTGAGGAAGCCCCTTGCACCACTTGTCCTATCGTTCCGATCCAGCAGAACCGCCCACTTGTGGTAAAACTGATGATCTAAATCACCACACAAATATTTCATGCTGTAGCGCCAACGTACCAACTTACGGCACGTAACGAAATTACGATGCTTAGCGAATCGAGGTAGAGTAATCAAATGGTGGCTACATACTCTAAACGAGAAGGGACTCTAAATAAAAGGTTATATTTAAATGCCATCATACGTCATAACTGACAGCGAAAGCATATTAAACTCAAGTAATTAGAAAACAACCGAACAAACAAACTGTAGCGAGATTTGAGGTTCTCACAGCGGTGTTACTGAAGACTCAAGCCTTCTCTTTCGAAACGTCGGAAACTTCTCTCCCATGACAGCGTTATACACCGGACTACTTCAGGATTCACGTAAAATATTAACAAATATATTCTCGGTAGACCTGAAGGATGTGACCAGGTGTAGCTCAGCGTTTACAGTAAGATAAGAACTGCACGACAAGCATTCGAAACTCGGCTGCAGCAGGGGCATTTATTTTTGCCCTTACCATCGACGCAGACTCTGGAACATTCTTTAAAGCTCGTACTGGGAGCACCTTGATCAGAGAAAAACGACCACAGCGTGAAGGAAGCCTCTCATCTCGATCTGGCGTCGAGATTAAGATGCGTGCAGCTACACCCTATCGCCATGTCCCCATGCATCTTCATGGCATGGTGCTTTAACGATCAGAGGGAAAGTTTATCTTAACGTGTAGTTGTCTTTCGACGAAAACGATCCTTCAATTAGGGGCCCCCATTCCATCTGAAGGGTGTGCAGACAACCCTTATTTATGGAGGGGATGATGTCCGAATCCGAATTTACAGCCAAAGAAAAATATGAACACCATTCAGAATCGCAACAAGGGAGGGGCAATTGGGTCACTCGTCCCAGGCGCAGTAAATTGAGGGCAGCAAAATTAAAAATGTTATAAGTACCTCACTTCTTTACATTTACGAACATTTATTGCAGTAAACTTTATATTATGCATACCGTTGTGATATTGGATCATTATTCAATATAAGAAGTAGGTCTACGGTCACCACAACTTGTTTAGATATTTATTATACAATTAGACGGCCTGTTTATTATGAGCATGAACTAATCTTGCATTTTATTGTTTCATTTACCTCTTTATTATCACTTAATTCAATCTCAATCTATGAGCAATTAACACGTACAATGAACAAAATTAATAGAAATTTAAGAACTTTATCATGGAGGCGCGGTGCAGTAGCGTGCCAAAGGCGCAGAAAACCACAGTACCATTCTAACTTATTTACAGTTTAATCTTTTAGATGCAACGTACAATCCTCTTCTTTATACAACGATCTTATAAAGACTCTGTTGTTAGATTTCTAAACGTGTTTACGACAGACAAACATACATACATCAGTGTTTTATTTTGCCGGCATAGTGACCTCCATCCTGAAGATGGAGGTAGCAAGCCCCTCCTGGGCATTGTTAAACAGCGAAAACATTACGTGGCGTCGGAACTCAGGTGACCACGATCCCAGTAATTGTTTTTTTTCCGATCCTGAGATACGCTCTTTTATTTTTTGGTGAAGTTGCAGAAGGTAGAAATCTCTCGGGAATATAAATTATGTTACTAAATACACATCAATCTCCCTTCAATATATTAATGATAATCAGACACACACAGAAAGTACGGTAGCATGTGTCACACCACGTATGCTTACCTGGCTGTTGCCACACCGTGGCAACGTCGAAACGTACGCGTCCCAGCACTTTCCTGGGAAACACGAAGCTCCGGCCTTGAAGAACCTGCACAAAGAGAGTTCCAAGAAAACAATATTATACTCGTAGAGAGAAGAGTGGCACTGATTACTGCAAACTGGGATAATCCTCCACATATTCTCCAGATACGTTCTTTGAATCTGTGGACACTTGCCTGCATCATATTCAATTAATCCTTTAAACACGAAGCATATCTGTTTTATATACGAGTATAAGGACCCCGTTCGTACCGCGCAGTAAACACTCTACTTGTCGGTTATACAAACCAATCAGTTAAAGCTGTATAGAGAAATAATCGCTGTTTGTTCTGAGATCCACACAAAACACACAAACACAATGTGGGCACCACGTAGGATGTTTTAATGTTAAACCTGGTGGTACGTAATGTTACCGCTAGGTTTTAGAAGGTTAATGAAGCTACAGGTCACCCTGTCACATAACTAACAGAAGAGTACAGCTTATACCACACAATTGTTTATGGAGCAACAGCCCTATTGGGGGAGGGCCTCCCCATTATCGAGGCTTCACAATCACACTCAGACACACCACCCTGTAGGGCTCCTCTGGACGAGTGACCAGCCCGACGCAGAGACCTCTACCTGACAACACACAACACTCACAAGGGAGAGACATCCACTCTCCCAGTGGGATTCGAACCCGCAATCCCAGCATGCAAGAAGTCACAGACCCACGCCTTAGACCACGCGGCCACTGAGATCGGTTATACCACACAATGCACCCATAAAAATACTTCCTTGTATTCGACCTATACAATACACGTGGAAAACAAAAGTTTTGTTTGAATGAGGTATATATGCAGGTTCTACTTATATAGGATAAGCTGCTTTAGGGCAGTTTGCAAACCAATTGCGAGAACGGACTATTAGCCTCATCATTTGTGTCCGTCTGTGCGCTTGTGCCCTTGCCTGTCTGCATGAAACAGTTAATATCCCAAAAGGCAGATTTCCGTGAAATTTCATACTTGGAACATTCACTAAAATTTGTCGACACATTAAGGTTTTGGTTATAATCTGACAAAAATAATAAGAACATTAAATGAAGACATCCGTACACTTAAGATAATATCTCGCAGTCATTGCCCTCTATTATTGATATAAACTGCCTTCTGTGTGAGGTACTTGCTATGAACGAAGAAACACTTTTTGTAAGTAGCACAGATTTTGTTCCCCGTGAGGTATGACTTGAGACCGAAGAAAGTGTTGACAAACTAAACCTAACAATAATGACTTAAATCTCGCGGTTTCCGAGATATCTATAATAAATCTGTTGATCATAAACGGACAAACTCACAGGGTGTGTTGCGTAAAACGTGGCAACGCACATTTCAAACAATCGCCATAGCGTGAAAATGCCCATTCACCTCCAGCTGATGTGGAGGCTAAAAATACATGGAGCTGTATTCTTTTCCAGCTTTACAATAAATTTTCATTGGCCCAATCGAAATTTGTTACGTAGTTTCAGAAGTAAAGCTTATGGACAGAAGGGCATTTTATTCCATACGTTCTCCCTTAGTGCCTTATGTTCACTGAATGCATAAAAAATTTCCATGTCTAAAATACTACACCAAAATACTAGTCACTTTAATTATTGTTTTAATTTCTAAAAGTCTGTGTAGTTAGAGTCCCTTGGTAATATATTATTTGCTTAAGTATTTACTATTAGGCCCGCTATATATTTGTTTGCTTAAAAATTATTTATTCTCCACAGTTTCGTAAATGTTTATTAAGACCAAGAACTTGAAAATCACGTAGCAGTAGGTTTTCAGTTTCGTTTTGATAATCAAACCACGTGATTCAACTCTCTTCTAAAACATGCACGGCATTTCAACAGTTGTTATCCTAACAGAACACTGAAATTCAGAGAAGTGTAACTAAGGATGTTCACAGCTGATGATTTTCCGATAAAACCCCTTGAATTTTAATACCCTCCACAACCAGACCAGAATCATCTCCAGAATCGCATTCGGCACGCAGGCTAACATTCTTATAATCTTATGTGATTTTAACGAAGGCATATCACCTTCGGAGTTATTTATACTATGGAAATTCTCCATAGTACCACGTTTAAAATAAGAACGAAAAAACACCATTTCGAGGAAAAGATCGGTCTCAGGAAAAAAGGGAAACACCCAGCTGGGCCCAATAAGAAAAATTATTTTCAACCTTTGGGCCCACTGCGTCCAAAGAGTAAACGGTTCCAAATTTTATTAGTGTAGCACAAATCAGAATTAAACCTGGAGCGTTTTAAGTACTGTGCGTCTCAGTTTCAATAGGTAGTTTCTTTTGGGGTAAATCCTGGTAGGAAGAAAGTATGTAATACATATGTAGACCCACGTGTGCACGGCTCGTTTAGTCCCGTTAGTCCTCTAGTACTCGTATTATTGGTAAATTTGGCCTTCTAAATTACCTACCGTCGTGCTTGTAGGTACAGACAGATCCAATAGAATAAACACCAAAGATATCTTGTACTTCGAGGGAGGCTCTTGTCAAAAGTGTCATCTATGTCTTTGTCGCGGACAAGCATAATTTTAGGAATTAGAAACCAAACCAAGAAATATGATGTTCTGATGTCTATTTCAACTGTAAATGACGTGAAGCTGTACTTACCGACAGTTTTATTATTTTCTCCAATAGAAGTGCAAGGGGTACGCAGAACTCGAACACGAAATGCTGAAAGCAACAAAACCCAGCTTAAATGGCAGCTCTTCAATACGCCTAGGTAACATGAAACAAAAATCCCTAGGTCATGGGAAATTTGAGGTTCCCACGGCGTTGATGTTGAGGAGTAAGGTCTTATGGGTTGTTACGTTGAGCAGTTACTTACAAATGTAAAAATGAAATAGCTCGTTATGCGCCTCGTTGTTGTATTTCTGTAGGTAAGATCGGAGGGTCATTGAAAAACCCTTCGTTCATACATGACACATACGCTACACTGTTTTCAGAAGCCAACATCAACCAATATGCAAACGTGCTAAATTAACTGGCTCGTAGCTGTAAACTGGCCTTTTACCTCGTTATAGTAAGGTCGGTCCGTATTTTCCTTAACTGCAGTGTACTGCTTCTGCTTGTCAACTTGAACACATACAAACGGATCCATCCTAGGCCATGCTAGATTCTTGGCTTCTAAAATTCTTATACAGATTTGGAAAAACGCCGGCTTCGTAGTTTGACAATTCATTTCCCACCATGAACAGGTATTACTACAACGGAATATAAACAGTCCT
This sequence comes from Coptotermes formosanus, assembly GCA_013340265.1. NCBI lineage: Eukaryota > Metazoa > Arthropoda > Insecta > Blattodea > Rhinotermitidae > Coptotermes > Coptotermes formosanus. The sequence continues at coordinate 3,590,726 of BLKM01003281.1, read as the reverse complement.
TGTCAGTATGAAAGCATCATCACAACCAAAAGGAATGCAAACTATGTGCGACTGTCGCGCTGTGTGAACATTTTTTGAATATGGCCATATTTTACCACCCATGAAAAAAACATAAAAACTTCCTTCCAAGCGGGAAATTTTGGAACACAACATTATAGACGAAAACTTTACTTTTTACATCCCGTTTTGATAGTAAATAAATTATAATAGAATAAAACCATCAATCACCACGAAATGTTTTTACTATCATTACTTAATATTTATTACACCTTTCGGCCGGAATTGGCCATCATCATGTAATAAGAAATACAAAAATAATCTTAACGTTATTCATCCCGTTTTGATAATAAACAATAATAGAGTAGAAGACCGTCCATCACAACTAAAATGGTGATTCTGGAAATTAAAATTAAAGGACATAATAACTGCGACAGTAACAGAGAAATTGTGAACATATGTAAGTAGAAAATATGAACATTCTTACAGTTGAAGAATTCTTGGGTTTTAAATTACTGATCTGAATGTTTTCTAGTTGTTGGAGGCATTAGAAGCTGAAATTAAATAACAACTTCAACTGCTCATTGAAAACAGATGTAGAATTTTTATGTTGTTGTTTAAGGTAAGAAGAAGAGTACATAGTGAACTTGCTCACCATTTAAGAAAAACACATAACCTAAAAACCACAGAAAGAACCTTACAGACAAAACTTTTTCAAAGTGAGAAGTATATATCAATAATAAAACTCAGCACAAAAAATAAAAAAATTTGTTAATTAAATCTTTCACGACACCTTTATCACATACGTCATATATATCAACTGTATATCAAAACATAAACCTTTATTAAATCATACCTTACTTGTGAAAAAGAGTTCTCATTCCTCTTCCTAGAATCTATTGTTGCAATTACCCCTGTAAGTATTTTTGTATTTTGTATTACCTGATGATCGCCAATTCAATCCAAAACATGTTGTTATAAATATTAAGCAATGATAATAAAAAATTTTAGTTGGATTTACGGTTTTTTCTAATATAATTTATTATAGCTAGAGTTGCTTGTTTCACTCCTGTTCTACAGTCTGCCAAAACTTTCCATTCTACTTCTGTGATTGAAAACTGAGGTGGGAAATGTTCAGTACTTGTGATGGAATGAAATGAGAGTCAATCCATTTAGTGACCTTCTTAAAGGTAATTTCTGCATCATTATTATGGGGTTTCCCCATTCTGTTCCCTAGACAGAGGAAGCTACAAATATGTTTTCATCTATTCTTTTTCGATTTTTCTTGGATTAAAAGTATAAGAGGAAACTGGGGTGAGGAAGCAAATATTTGTGCCATCCCCTTATTTATGCACCACTTGTAATGACTGGTACACCACACTAAACTGAATAGCAGATTTTATATTTGTTGAGAAATTAAGTCTCTGTTTACTATATTGTTATGGGATGGTAAACAAAAAGAAAATGATTCGACCATCTGAAACTTCTACTACTTTTTCTGCCACATCTGCCACAGTTCCTTAACATTTGAATAAATATGCAGCACTACCAACAGATGGAAAAAATAATGACCATGTTCCAATGAAAAATGAAGATACACTTTCTGTACACAGCAGAATCCTTGCAGTATGTTAGAAATGTTGGTTCAGTGTGTTAAATATTTAATTTGTTAGGAGTTAATACATTAAAATCACATCACATTCCTCAGTAATACAATCTTATTATGCAATCATATTGCATCATTAGAGTACAGAAATATTATTCCATTTCATGGTCTCTCTCCAGTCAAATCATATTACAAAGAACATTTTCAAACTGAATTTTTAACTCTACAACACAATAAGTAGCTAAAGATTAATTAAGTTTAAATCAAATCTTCACTTTTAATTTAGAAACAAAATATGCCACAGAAAAGTACAGTGCACTGCAGAAGTGTGAAAAACATGTTTGGCAAAATGGGAACCCTCTTATGAAATAACCGAGTAAATGAAACAGTTGACCAGGTTTTGTGACATTTGAAAGGGTACTTGCAAACACTCTTTATAAGGTAACTCACTCATGGGGTCAGGTGTTACTGACTTTTATGGCATGTGGAAGTTTGTTTCTGTGTTCAATGGACCTTGTTTTGAGCCAGATAAATACAGTTCACATTCTTACACCCTATTTCTTAAAGGTCTCTTTCAATACTATCCTCCCACCTATGCGTTTGTCTTCCTTGCAGTTCTTCTCTTGAGCTTTTCAAATAGTATAACATGAATTGAACATTCCGAGCCTAGTGCTTACTTCATGTACCACCACGTTTGACTTTAAAAAGGTTTACATTCTGCCCATTGTGTATTTATGGGTTTTGTACAGTTTTCAGAATAAACAGCGACTATTTACTTGTACAGCATTAACAAACTTGTTTTTTAACTGAGGCACAGTGTGTTTACTGCGTGATATGAACTGAATCGTTAAATGCAGTTTAGGTTAATTTTCATCTTTACAGAGTTACGATGTGTATCAGTTTGAACAATAACTTGTAAGTTCTTTCAAAAAAAGGAAAGTATAAAATACATTTAAATACAATCTGGGCAGCTAATCCAGTCAAACTAACCCAACCAGAAAATAATGTGTTGATCAGCAGGTACCTTTAAATTAATTAAAGCACGAATGATAATAAAGATGAGACACCTATCAACAGGCAAGGGGACACACTAAACAAGAAATACACACAAATTAAGATGGGCTATCACAAACAAGGACTTCCTACCCATGTTTCACATTTAGCAACAATTTGACACAGGGCTTACCTTTCTAGCTAACATGCACTCATCTCAGTCAGTTGCATTCTCTTTGACCAGTGATGATATGTGAAGGTCCAGTGAGTTACACATACTTGCACTGAATTAATTTCAGAGTTTGAATAATAACAGATATGACACAAAAAATACACAAATGTTCCCAGCAAAGAATAAAGTTTTACCTTTCCATGACTATGAGCATGTGATTATGTACACACACATTTCAGAAGTTATGGCCAATGTGAGGTTATGTTTCCAAAACTTTTATGAGCACTACTGCTCAGGCCAAGCCTTTGCTGATCAGGATATCCAAAGACTACTACACCAAACACCTGAAGTTTCACACCAGCCAGATCTACTGTGCACATTGCCACAGCACTTTACTGTCCCTAACAGCTGAGAAGGATAAAAGTTTGTCCACTTGCAGTTTTCCAGGCTGTCACTGCTGTTCACTGCCCCACCTCAAGTTGCTACAGTCTGTCAGGTCCCTCACCACCACAACTGCTGAATTTAATAGTGTAGTCCTGCAAACAAAGTTTCTGGAATGGTCTGGTATGCCTAGTTCCAGCTTCAAGGATATGGGTATGAGGTCTTGGACATTAGCTTAAGAGTTCAGATTCATGCTATATTTCCTAATGTCATTTCATTAGGATGTTGCACACCTAATACAGTAAAGCTGAAGCAATGAAGAGAGAAATCCCTGTCTCTGTTGGGGAAAAACCCCTGGTTGTGCAGCCTGTAGCCAGGCAAAATGCCGACTGAGCTTCATTCTTGTACTTCACCTTGCATTTGGAAAAACTCAGCTGCAGAAAAACACAAGAAAAAAAATAGAGGAAAAAGAAGAACAAAAAGACTACTGTCATGATTAATGCTTGCAGTTTTGCATTGTTTAGCCCTCCTATCTCTGCTTTAGCCACAGCAGTGCCCTGATGCTTTCTTGAATGCCAGGATGATGGCCTGGCAACTCTTTTAAAAACTGTACTAGGCAGACACAAATTCATTTTCCCTACACTGTCAGGAACACAAAATTACATACCTGCGTTGCCAAACACTCTCAAGATCTGGTGCTCTAGGAATGGTGACAATTTCATCTTTGCAGTCATTTGGTCCTGTATAACAAAAACAAATATTGGAAAAACAATTAACAATGAAAATTGAGGCCTATGATCTAGATGTCCATGTTGTTACTACTAACACCAATAATGACACTAAAGACTTACGAAGTGTAAACGAAAAGAACTACGGACTTTCAAAATGTGTACCTCATACCCTAGACCACAGAAGGAAAAGTAATCAAACAAGAGTGGGAATACTGAATCTTGTGTGGTTAGACAACACCGTGACTACCACTACCCTCGATCCTGTTTCTGGTGAGAACTGCTTAAGCTTCACGTTTTGTCTCAGCTACGTCCACTTCATAAGACCTGTCAAGTTCCGATTCCCCATGCTGTGTATGTTTCTTTCCAGTTACTCCACCTTCCTTGGAGTCTATATTGCTCCCTAACTGTCTTGTAACAGTTAAAGCCATTCACTTGCAATTCCAAAGAGTGCAAATTTGATGTCACCCTGGAACTTCACAAACAAAACAGCTTTTACACTGAAACAGTCAGGAGAGAAACACAAATCCTAGAAGACTATTAAATTGGAAAATGAAAGAAAAAACACCATTGACACCAACAAGATATCTGAGGAATCAGAGAGTGTATATGCTGCTGTAAGGAAGAAACTGAAATGAGATTTTGGATTTGGAAATCTGGGTGGGTATACTCCACTGATACCTTTTATATAGCTAACCATGTACTGTGGATATGGATTAGGAAAGAAGAGAATAATATCAAGTATTCAACTAATCATTACCAACATATAACAAGGAACTTAAAGATTTATACACACCATATTTTTGGGATGGTGAAATCAATAAGGTTATGAAAAGCTGAGCATACACCTCAGATATATGAGACAAGGAATGCAAACAGAATTTTGATGGGGAGATCTCTTTGAAAGCAAACAAGTAGAATGAGCAAGAAGACTAGAGGATAACATTAAAAACTGTGTACCATGTTCAGCACATGAATGCATGCACACCTACATGCATACATACATCCATATATTATATGCTTTTGTGTTAAAGGTTTTGAACATATAGACTGTTATTACACGAGTTATGTAGTCAATAACTGATACACGAGTAAATTTTAACTGTATTTCAGGTATGTGAAGTTGAGAGGGAGCATAAAATTACCAAATATTTCACTGTTCCAAGGGCATTTAATGACACTTACTGAGGCCTACATCACCTGCATACCAATAACTCAAACACCAGTAGCAACACATCTGACTTGCAGCTGTGTAATACCTTCTAAATGCAGCAGTGTTAGCAGCGACCGAGAGATCGGTGCAAGACTAGTCAACTTCCGTCCCATATCAAGTTACATACAATTGATATTACAGGGATGCGAATATGAGAGTTTAATATTTGTACAAAATGATAATTGCAACACAACACATACACTGACACTTATTACATCCATAAATTCTAAATGTATGTACAAAATCTCATCTACACAATGTTCCTTTCTCATCTAATATTCACATAATATTTAGTAACTGTGATGTTTTTATTCAACAGACAACCAAAGAAGGGTCACACTTGGTTTGCTTACAAAATCCATACAAAACCTAAACTGCTATATCATAATGCGATGATGTTCAAACTACTGGCATAGTAAAATGTACTTAATCAGCTACAGTTTTGGCAATATTAGCAATGGATACAATGCAGAGTATCATAAATCTTTAAGATCAGTTAGAAATATGGTACAATTTTCATCTTATATGAAATTACTCTAATTCTGCATATATATAGAAGTCACTGGTTGAAAGAGACTAGGAACACACTTTACAGCAGTCTATGGTGATGCATAAATATATATACATATATATATATATGTATGTATATATATAAAGTGCCCTTTATTGTTGATTTTGAATACATATAGAGTATTATAGTTCTGCCTTGACAATGTAGGGAAAGCAAAACGTTTTGTTTAATGTATTCTCAATGGTTGAGTAATATCACAAGTGCCACCTGCCCAAACAAGTGGATCATACAGATGGACAGCAGTTCAGTCGCTGTTACCTCTACATATCACAGTCTTTATGCACAAGCCTAAGAGCTGTATAGTTCAGTAACCCTTGATGTATGCAGCCAGGTGCTTCTTCTCTTCCTCAGAAAGTCCATTTTTCAGTGTCCTCCGTACTGAAACACAGCACAGTATATTAATACTATGCAAGAGTTTGACTTTTATCATACTCACGTAAATATGAAGCAAGAACTGATCATTCATTGCAAACAAGCAGTACAAAAGGTGGTCTGTGGTCTGAGATTTTTACCCAGAACTTTCTGAATACAAAGCAAGAGTATTAACCACTTGACCACGATACTGAGTCAGTGTCAATAAATAAATTTGCAAATCAGTGTCAGTCATTCTTGAACATTTTGCAGTTTAGCATTTTCCAGTGTTTGTATGAATGTCAATTAATGTACGATTTATTTTTCGTTGCTGACACGAGTAGGTGTTGAAGGACTTTGCTAGACACATTTCAACTTGTGAGGATAATAGCTGTGAAGTAGCATGTTTCCAGATGGCTAATAAAAAAGCATGACTGTCATTGTTTCTGGAATTAAAGATAATAAAGTTTTAATAAGTACCACACTTCCTGCCTCATAAGACACATTTTTGCCTGAAAAATGTCCCCAAAAAGCACACTGCTTCTTAGCACCAGAAGCTCAAAGTCTACTAAATTTAAAAAAAAATACCTTGCTGATTACAGGATGCGTCCTATCACTTGCAGCATCTTATGAGATGGGAAACATGATAATTGGACATAAGAAATATTATGAAAAATTTTGGGATGAGGGAATCATAAGCCAGTATGTTAATTTGAATAAAAGCTAAAGACACAGGCTAATACAGTGCCGATGCCACCAAGCCTTCAGTGTGCAAAGAAACATTCACATTCCCAGACCTCAGTAGCTAAGCAGTCAGCTGCATGCTCTGGCAGCCCTTACCCACAGATATTATCGACTCTCAACTGATTATAAGACAGATGAACTTCATTGGTTATGATGCTAAAGGGAAAATTTCTACAACATGCGAAAAATTAAAAGTAAGTGCAACAAATTAATGGCACACGTAGACATATAGACTGCATATTAGACATGAAAACTACTCCTCACTGTAACAAATTTACAGAAAACACACACAAATACATGCTGACTTATTCATTATTTACTACAAATATCTTCATCAAGAAATTCTGATCAAACTAAACCCATAACAATCACTGCTCTTCCTGTCCATACAACGTGTAACATTTTTGTCAGAAACCATTAAAATACCATCAACAGAATTCAATGAATAGTCATAAAGCAATAAATAGGACTCCCTTATTGTAACATAAAATAATGAACACTGTACATCAGATTCCGGGGCAAAATCTAAGGCCAAAGAGATGACTTATTCATCCATTTCAAGCAGTTTTACATGAATGGACAGTGACTAAAGCTTCAAATGGTTACTCCAAGATCATGCACTGTGCCATTTAAATAAGGACAAAATGAGTTAAAAGTGATTAACATGCCACAATATAATTCAATGAGTGGTCAATGAACAACCAACAGACTACCTGAATTACAACAGAATTATAGGAAGTCAGGAAGCAGAGACAAAAACTAACAGAAAGGTATGAACAGCATCAAAAACAAAGAACTGCCCCCTGTAAAATAATTCAATGAACAGCCGGCAGCATGGTCATAATGAACTATAACAGAATTCAACAGACAGTCAGAAACCTACACGAATACACGTAACTGCAGGGACAGTAACAAAACAACACATAAACATGCAAAACCAAAGAAACAGTGACCAGCGTGCACACTTATGAATTGCAATGAAATACAACAAAACAAGGAAGGAAGGAAGGACATGCTAGACTTTCAACAGAGTTCAGTGAACAGTCACCAAAAACAGAACATGCTGAGCAACCACCAAAACGCAGAAACGTTCTGAATTATGCCACCATCTAAGTCACAATGTAGTGAATATCCAAGAAGCAACACATAAGCACAGTAAACTGTAACAGCCACTAACACACAAGTTTCCTGATATCGCCAAGTAACACACAAGCACAGTAATAATTAACAGCCAGAAACACAAAGGCTTCCTAATATCTCCAAGTAACATACCACAGTAACTAAGGTGACTCCCTACCACCCTCCACCAGGTTATTCTCCCGCGTTCGTGACCGCTTTACTGCAGGGACAAACCAATGGATAAGCATTAGGCCAAACTCCCTCAGCCCATTACAAGGAACCAGGAGGTGGTGGGGGTGGGCAGGCAGGCAGCGAGCCAACAGACATTTTCTGGAAGCAATGGATGCTGTCAACTTAGGGCTTTGAACCTTAAATAACACATATTTGGAACATGGGAAGGAATGCAATGCAGATACAGAAGATAGTATTCGAAATCAATTCACTCCCCAGACAATATACAATATGTTTAACAAAATACCAGGCAAATGTGGTTATGGAACCCACGAAATTATACAGCATTGCTCAGTTACCTTTGGAAGACTTCAACTCCACCTAAACCATACAAAGAAGTATCCCTGTTCCGCAACAAATAAATGCATAATAATGAAGCACCTCAAATTAAATACTTTTAACAAAATAATTTTCACATTGACTTTCACTTGCAAAAGGATAGAAAAATTTTGTTTAATACTTCACTTCAAATGGGATGCTGTTTAGTCTTTAATTTACGAGGGCCATCCAGAAAGTAAATACCGTTTGGTTATAAAGAAAAATAAACAAAAGAAAAATTTAAAAAAACTTGAAGTAACATTATTACAGAACCTAAGTTATCTTTCTACATAGTCGCCACCAACATTCAGGCACTTGTCACAGCGTGTGATGAGGTTTTGTATGTCTTCATCATAGACCTCCACCGCCAGTCCATTTAACCACTCCTTGATGGCATCCTTCACTTCTTCATCACTTTTAAAGCGTCTGCCACCCAAAAATTCCTTCAATGCTGGGAACAAGTGAAAATCACTTGGGGCCAAGTCTGGACTATATGCTGGATGCTCAAAAACTTCACAGCCAAACTCTCAAAGAATTGCTTGCGTTCTGGCAGCAGCATGTGGGCGCGCATTGTCATGCAGGAGCATCAATTGGCTTGACAATAGGCCCCACCGTCGGTTTTTAATGGCGCGTCACAGCAGCCTCAGAGTTGCACAGTACCCTTCTGCATTGATGGTTGTGCCTTGTGGCATGAATTCAACCTGAAGGATGCCTTTCTGGTCCCAACAAACCATGGCCATGATTTTCTGAGTGGATAATGTCTGCTTAACTTTCTGGGTTTTGAAGGCGATTGAGGATGATGCCACTCTAGTGACTGACGTTTGATCTCAGGGGTGAAGTGGGAAACCCAAGTTTCATCGCCTGTGACAATATGGTCGAGAAACTTGTCTCCATCTTAGTGATAACGCTCCAAAAACGTCAGTGTAGCGCCCATGCGGTTTTATCGGTGGTCGTCTGACAGCATCCATGGCACCTTGCACAAATTTTTTTGTACCCGAGATGCTTGCTGAGAATTTTGTGAAGAAGGGATCGAGAAATTTGAGGGAATTTCTCATGCAGTTGGTCAAGAGTCAAGAATCTTTCCTGTCGAATTTATTCATCAACTTGTTTTTTCAGTTCCTCAGTGACGAGAAATGGGTGCCCAGATCACTCTTCATCACGAACATTTGTCCTGCCTGCATTAAACATTCGACATCACTTCCTCACACTCGAGTCATTCATTACACCTTCACCATACACTGCTGTAAGTTGTCTATGAATGTCAATAGCACAGACGTTTTGTGCATTCAAAAAACAGATCACAGACCACACTTCACAGTTGGCGGGATTATCAATTTTCTTAATCATTTTATACACTCACAAAAACTGTTAAAATGATGCAATCATTGCAAAACTTACTTGAAGCAAAGACAAAGGGCCACCAAGGTCGAGCGACCTTGAATAAGTGCAGAAAGTTGACCTGCACAAACAATATGCATGAACGGTCTTTACTTTCTGGATGACCCTTGTATAAATCTGCTGGTGTGGCCACGCTCAACAGTCAGTTCTTAACACCAAGAATGTGTGCATCTTATGAAAACCAGATGACTACAAAAAATCTGTTGGTAAAGGAGTTGTAAAATCAAATTTTATTGTAATGTAAACACAATAAAAATTTGTGGATGATTCAGTGCAATCAAATTAAATTTAATACTGCTACTTTGAATGTGAAGTCATCCTGTTAACATACTATAACATCACAATATTGTAATAAGATATTATAAATAAGTGTTAAGAATGAAACAAAGGAGAAGAGAACAAATTGAGGAAGAGAAGCTCTTGGCAGACAGAGATTGCTGGAGGCATGTGGCCTTAAGACACCACATAAATCTAATGGAAGAGAACAACAATAACAGCATTACAATCATATTGTAAAACGGTGATCATGAGGCAGACACACATATAAAACATGTACATATTTATAACACACTTGTACTTTCTTTTTCAGTTTTATCTGTACTTTCACTTTCAGTTTTGAGTTTAATTTCAAGTGATACTGACTTAAGTTCAAATGAATTCCACAATAAATAATCAAAATGCAGTTTTTTAGCAGCACACCAAAGCTCTGTTAATTCTAATCAATGGTCAGGTTTATATGTAGGATATATTATGCATCCTTCATTTTGCACGTGTATCATTCTAACCTGGTAGACAAACATGGTGCCCATAGGACAAAAGTTGGTATATAATCCTCACTCACAAGCTTACTTCCAATTTAGTGCAGAAAAGCCACCACATTTCAGCAGAAGTTTGAAATAAATCATCCTCATTAACACACTTTTTGGAACTCATAAAATGTACCAGTTACAAAAGAAATAATTTGCAGACTGTGCAATTGAAATGATTATTAATACTCATGATTTCTGCTTCATCACCATATCTGGAGACAGACCTCTCTGACTTAGGATGAACAGTATGAGTACACACTGGTTACACATCTTTGATTTGTACATATTCACACACATTTTATTTTCATTCTTAGGAACATCCCATATTTACATGCCGCATTTAGAGCTTTTCTATGACAGAACATTAGTTCAAACTAAGCTGCTGCATATCTGACAACTAATTTAAGCAGATGATGCACCCCGAAAGCTAACACAACCATCCATTGTATACAAGTGCAACATGTATTTCATGTGCACAAAAGCTAGCTGCCACTTAAAAAGCATGAACTGAAATGCACAGTATTGGCCTTTCAGACCACAAATATTACACAGCTTAGCTTATTACACATCTTCTTCTTCTTAGTAACAAACTCCATGAAAAGCCTGCTTAATTGTACAAGAGTCACACTTTTTTGTGCCACTGCAACAGAAGCTACACTTATAGAAAACTACTCATGTAGGAAGGAATATTTTTAAGCAGTTGTTCTGTATTGTAGTAGTCAAGTGACATAGTTAATAACCAAACACTGTATTACACATTCTGTTGTTACATATTTAATACACACAACCCCATATACATGTGATTTCAATGTTTATTAAATACTTCAATACTCAGATCAATTAAAGTGAAGTATGTGAGCAATTCAGGATACTATAAAAGAGAAACATGGCTATTTATACAGACCACCTAATTATAAACAGAGGAGGCTATGGCAGACTGGTCATATCCCTAGCATGGAGTATAAACATGTGTATTAATGGGGAATCTAATCCAGAGATCAGGTCATGCACAAGGGTGCAGAACGCACTCCTGTTATGCCTTCTTCCCCTTCCTTCCCCTCAAAAGAACTAAAAGTCAATCATCCAGCAATGTCCGGGGTGGCAATAGCAACATCATTACAACAATAACAATACTGTGCTAGGAAATACTCTGTATGCCTACCTTTTTAGCAGAGGTGCTACATAAGTTGTGTGTAACACGAAGTAATGATTTTCAGAAAGAAAGATTTATAAGTTATTTTTTTAATAGTGAAAGGAAGTAATTTACTCAATTGCAGTGGTATGGTGGTGCAATGTTAGCCATACTAGAGAATTCAATACTGATCTATATATAACTTCTGAGGCAAAACTCCTGCAAAGCTGCTACTCAAACAGGCAAGAATGAGGTAAGATGGTGATATCAGACTTGGTCTATGGAAGATTGGACCTAAGACTACAAAGTGGAATATTGTTTGCTTTCTTAAAAACTTCACCTGATAGTGCCTTCAAACACTTTTTACCCTCTTAAATATAGGACGTACGCAAGGCACCATGGCACTGTAGGTTGAAGTTATGTAACTAAGTTCCTGACTTAAAATAAATCCCTTTTCTCAGCTTACACTGACATAATACAAGCGAGGCACAAATAAATACTTACAGGATTTTCGGTCAGCATGACGTGTACGTTTTCTCTCACGTGGTGTTGTACGGGTGGCTGGGGCTTTAGTTGCTGTTTTCACAAGACTCTCCAAAATCTCATCATCACCATCTGTAAGATTGCCATTCACCATCTCCTCACGCGCAAGTGGACTCATTACTGAGCGTCCTGTAAGAAGTATGTAACACAGTCACTCTCCTCCACTGATATTAAAAATAAAAGCAATTACAAGTAAAACTCATTGATATATTTAGTAATACTTGAATTAAAGTCCAAGAAAAACAGCAGTGGGAAGACTGTACCTCCTCTATGATAATGCTAACATTTGCAAAAATTTAGGATGTCCAACAAATAAAAATTACTAATGGGTCCATGTACTACTTTCAGACTACAACATACTCACATTTTAATGTCACAAGCCATATTTAAATTTTGCAATAATCTTCTTACATGTTAAAGATGCTGCTAGCTACACAAGAAAAATACATCAGGTACTGTTCATGGATTGTGAAATGTGCATACCTGCTTTAAAGCAAAAGATGAAAGACAGTAAAACAAATAATACATACAATGAAAAATAAAATAATCCTATGCCATGCAATTCCTTGTACCCAGATGCTGTAACACAAATACACTTTGCAGACTGTATCTGCATCATGCAAAATAGAGAGAAGAACATTTCATATTACTATATTTTACTGTGTCTGACATGATAACAGGTTGATCACACTGCTCCTCAAATATAAGGTAGGAATTAACACAATAAGAATATCATGTGAGTACATAGTTGCACATAACGTTGCTTTCAGCAAAAGACCTTATGCACAGGTCAAAAGACAGAACAGATCATTTTATTAGCAATCTGGAGCAACCTAAGTAGATGAATGCTTAACCAACCCAGGTCCTTACGCTGTCGCCGCCAGGGCAGAGTGCCATGGATGCTCTCTGCATCAGACAGGTCACTGCCTAACAGCTGCCTCAGCTCTGCATCAGCTCGGTCTTCTTTCGTGCGAAATTTTCCCACCTGCAATGTTAAATACAGAAAATAACTGATAAAGATTTATTAATAAAACCAACTACTGCACAGTTACATTTGTATAATCTCTGACATGTTTCGGCCATAGCTGTTCGGCCATCTTCAGGGAGAATGTTTCTTCTTAACAAAGCAGCATTAGTGCTTATTAATATCTATATAAAACACTCACTGTCGTATGTTAAAAGCTTATATGTTAAAACTGTTGTTGGTATTACATAAAAAAGTGGTTAAAATCTATTAAATCCGTCTGCAAACATCTTGTCATCGACATATGGGGAGAACCAGATTGTATTCACGTTGTGTGTATCACAAGTGCCAACTCTGTACAGTACAGAGTTGGCATTTGTGATACACACAACTGTACAGAACAGAGTTGGCATTTGTGATACACATAACGTGAATACAATCTGGTTCTGCCCGTATGTTGACGAGAATATGTTTGGAGACAGATTTTAATAGATTTTAACCACTTTTTTATGTAATACCAACACCAGTTTTAACATACAAGCTTTTAACATACAACAGTGAGTGTTATATATAGATATTAATAAGCACTAATGTACAATATGCTGCTTTGTTAAGAAAAAACATTCCCCTTAAGATGGCCCAATAGCTATGGCCAAAACATGTCGGAGATTACACAAATGTAATTCTGCAGTAGTTGGTTTTATTAATAAATTTGTATAATAATCAACTGCATGGAAGATGTACAACATTAAAGCGATAAAGATGTTACTACAGTACCCGCACATAGCTGCATAGCAATTAATGATGCCATCTGCTGTGCAGTGATCAGGCCCACCAGTGGCGCACCCAAGGGAGGGGAGAAGGGATGCTGGGTTGCAGCAGCACCCCCTCACCCCACAAATGAGGAAGATCAGACTTTGTGATTTGAATTGGGTGCATCATGGAACATGTAATTCTATTTGTATGTATATAAATGCAGTTGCAAACAATGTTACGTGACAGATATATCTATGATATGATTTTTATAACACAGTTTTTAAAACCCACCCAAGTTGAATACAACCTCAGAGTCAGTCAGTCCCCCCCACAAATTACAAATTATGGGTGGGTGTGTGAGCACTACCTTAATGCATGACTGCATGCTGTAGAGCAGCTGACATCAACTGCTGCACGGTGACCAATGACGCTGTCTGCTCTGCAGTACTTAGCAGTTTCATGCTAAAAAACTCTCTGTACAGTTACACCTATTCAACTTCATGCCTCCTATTTGGACCATTCAATTAATGTATATTTGTTAATCTAACACAATGTGTAATATGTCCGGCAGATCTCCTTCAGATCATGAGTACCTGACTTGCAAAATGACTAACAGTGCGTCCTTCTGCATGGTTACAGTGCTGATCTACCAGCTGCCACAATGCTCAGAAAGGTAAATCAGATTTTACCTTTATCCCTGTTTCATGCACTGAGGAAAGGTTCTGTTTGTTATAATTTCTACCAAGTTAGCCTTCTACAGAATAACTAATGAATCACTATTATTACAAAATAAATAAACTATAATATTCACACACAACACTTGGAAGAATTAAATATCCCATTTGTCCCATCATCCATTGTGGGAGACACAATCGCAAGTAACTGCCTTCCTGCCAACAGGGCACTAGCATAATGCACTAATATGGTATTATAATTATGTATTATTGCCCTTCTTTTCCCTCCTCAGATATTTCCTCCTACATCACCTCAAAACCAAGCCTCATCTTTCATGTCTGTAGTCCTTGAGCTCCTCTTCCTCAGTTTCTTGCATGTTCTTCTTATTTTCATGAAATATTTCTGGTTCTTTCCATTTTGATATCAGTTTTTCTCCTTGGCATTTCCCTTTCAGTTTCATATTCAAAACCTGTCAAGGGATCGAACCTTTACCCACTCCTAAAATGTGTGTATTCATTTACTGGGCTGGACAGAGCAGCTTAAAATGTTTTGAGCTTGCATATTTGTGCTATTTTCACTACTTACAAGCTTTAAAAAGATATATTTCGTGCAATTAAGTCCAGATGGTGAAAATGTACCTCAGTAATCATCTTGCCACGTGTCTTATTACGTTCACGATGGTTTGCCTTCTTCTCCAATTGCTGCAATACACGTTCTCGTGTTGTGCGGTACTCCAGTGAGAACTCCGACACAATGCGACAGAATTCATTCGGCTTTGTATCTGCCACACGATGCAGCGGGATTCCCAGCCACAGCAGGAACTTGTGAAACCTGCGCACATCCACCAGATTCATCCAAACTGATATACTCACATCAAAGAACATGAATGCATTCCAATTTAGAGAACACGTGTTTAAAGTGTATTATTCATAATTTTCTATATTACATTATCTTGGATACTCATTTGTTAAAGACACAAATCTTGCATTAATTAAATATAATCCATCAAAAAGCTATTCAAAAAAAAGTGGAAGCCCCTAGTAAAGTTTCCTTTTTGTAAAGTTATTTCCTATTTTGAAGTGCTTTCTCCAGAAAAACTCGGAAGTCTGAATTAACCTTCATGTAATGTACAGGCTACAAAGAACTGATGGAGCCAAAATCATATTCTGACAATGTTTAATATAGGTCCCCCATGCATCAAAATCAGTGAAGTAGTTTCAATGATGAATCACGTGGATGAATGGAGAGATATGACCTTGCCATTATGCAGCAGTAAGTTTATTCAATCCTTAGTAACCGAAAAGTTAAATTTTAACAGTGGGCTCACCTATTCATCACTCGGCGATGAACAATGCTCAGCACAATAATTCTCTCAGCACAGTCCGCTAAAAAGTCTGACATTCTGTAACAATACCAATGGACAACTTAACATAAGGGAAACTAAGTTAGTACTGTGAAAGTCAGCTAGGCATGAGCCCAAGACTCCCCCCCACTACATACATTATAATTCACAAAATCTTTTACAAATATGGGAGGCTTCTTTGGCTTATTAAGAACTCTGTTTCATGGAGTTACTCAGTTAATGCTGGCCATCTAGTACTGTTAGGAAAATCAAAGCACTTCTAATGGACCAGAAATGTAGCCAAGATAGTACAGACAGGAATTGCACAAAGAACTTTGGCAGGGAAAACCCTACGAAAGTGGACACTTGGAAGACTGAGGAGGCGGAAGGACAACATTAAGAAGCATCTTATGCAAAGAGGCTATGAGGATATGAAGTGCAAGGAACTGGACCAGGGTCATGTCTGATGACAAGCTTTAACATTAGACATACAGTGAAACCACGTTAAGAAGTTTTCGAAAATTCCAAGAAAATCCTGCTTCTTAAGCTGGAAATTTCTTAAAACGGTAGGACCGAAAAGTTCTATTTTTTAAATTTTTTTGTGAACTTACTACATATGTATGCTGAAGTTGTAAAATTTGCAGCTGTATTAACACATTCTCACTTGTGTTTGACCATTTAACCATTTTGCCTGTAACCTTTCATTCACAGTTTTATTTACACCTTTAACTACACTTTCGCTGACTTTTCATTCACAAGTTCACATTTCCTTCCAGATGTTTACTTTTGCTTGAAATATTTGTCAAGTGTAGTTTGTCTTGATCTTTTTTCAAAAACATTTGCAGTATACATCTTCAGATTCCATAGGCTTTGAACTACGTGCTCTGGGACATCTGCATTGCTTCACAGAAAATGTTCATACTTATCCAAGTGCTCCACGGCCTCAGAACATGTGGGAACAGATGGACAGTCATAAAACCCTGGACCATGCATTTCAAGTTCATCTGGGTTGGAACAGACATTATCACATAGCTGGTCTATATTGAAATCCCCATGTGATGGAAGGGCATCATCTGCTTGCACAAACTCTTCAAAAGTGGACCTGGTATTTAGTTTCTCCTGGAGTTTAGGTCATTCATCACAGCTCACTTCATCATCACCATCTTTATTTTGTATTGCAGGTTCTGCATTTGTGATGAATCCTGCCTTCCTAAAGCAGTTGGCTATAATATCTTTTCCAATCAAATTCCAGGCCATAGCAAGCATGGACACTGCACCAAGCAAAAACATCTTGTAGTTATCTTTATTGGAGTTAAGTCTGTGCAGCAACCTCAGAAAAAAGCTTCTACAGAACTTCCGTTTTAGGGCCTTGATGATACCCTGGTCCATAGGTTGGAGCACTGATGTCATGTTTGCAGGAAAGAATTCCACTTGCACATTTTTAAAGTTCCTTACATCTTTTGGGTGAGCAGGACAGTGGTCTACAAATAGGAGTATTTTTCTACTCTTTGATGCCATTCTCCTGTCAAGAGACACCAGAAATTCTTGGAAGATCTCACATGTCATCCAGGCAGTCTTGTTGTGACAGTAGGTGCATGGCAAAAGCTTTGTGTTCCTGAAACATCGTGGCTGTTTTGATTTTCCTATTACAAGGAGTGGCAATTTCAATGTGCCATCCAAGTTTGCACATAAAAGAACGGTGATCCTTTCTTTATTAACCTTTATGCCTTTGCAGCTTGCTTCTTTGAATGTGTATGCTTTGTCAGGCAGCATATTTTAGAACACGCCAAATTCGTCAGCACTGAAGATGTCCTTGGGATAATACTTAGCCATGAGATGCAGAAGAGTTGCGTCTTTCCAGGCTACCACTTCTTCTGGATTTACACTGTTTGCCTCACCACAAACCTCTCTGTACACAAGACCAGAACATTTTTTAAACCTGTCTACCCAACCACTGGATGGTCTGAAGTCAATATTCAGTTTCGTTGCAATTTCTTCTGCCTCTCTTTTAAGAATGGGTCCATCAACTGTTAAGTTAAGTGCCCATTTTTGTCGGAACCACTCCATAAGAATTGTTCCACCTTTTCATATTTTGTTGTTTTTATTTTCTTTCTGTTCAGTTGTTCCATTAGTGACTGTTTAAGAATTCTGTTTCTGTTGTAGATGACTGTGTGAAGTGTTGTCACAGGAATGCCTAGTTCTTCAGCAATTTTGGTACGAAGTGCATTTGGAGTGCCATCCACTTTGCTTGTGATGTTCAGCTTTTCATATATTGATAGTGGCTTGTGTTTTATACCCATTGTTGATGTTACCATGATCAAGGGAGGCCTAAGGAAAACGACAGGCAGGGTTCACTATTAGGAACACCATGGGGCGGTGGTCAGTAGTTCCAGTCACTTTCATTAACTGTGCAGTGTCTTGAATTTATTTTCTGGAATTGCTGATGTCACTTATCTGCACACAGTCACCACAAGTGTTTCACAATCACGCAACACAACGACGCTTTTATATTACTGCCAATAAATCACGTTTAAACAAGTTGTCACAATCGAGCGCCCACTTATCTCATGTCAAACCACTGTCCCCCAGCAACGTGTGACTCCTGCCAGTGCGCATCTAAACTTCCTCAAATGTTACTGGCTGCCTTAGTTTCCACCAAGTCCCAGGCTGTTGCAGGGGCAAAATGTTGCCAAACACAGGCTCGTGCAGGTCACGAAACAGCTAGGATCGGCTTCCGGCCACCTGATACAATTTTTCAGTTGTTGTGACAAGAGACCGAGTAGTGGGGAGTGCCTCACTACAGTCTCTCCATCATGGAAGAAATACGACACATCCACGACGGCCGTGAGGTTGCGTCATTTTGTTGTGTGAAACGTGGCGGAAATGACCTTGACCGCGCGCCATTTGAATGCTGCATTTTGGAAACATAACGAAGGGAAACTCAGGGAAATTCCTTAAGATTTTGAAACAGAAAATGTATTAAATGGGTAAAAAAATTGTTTCGCCATGAAATTTGTTACTTCTTAGGCGGGAAATTTTCTTATGCAGGGATGCATTAATAGGGTAACCTGTAATGTTAATCAAATGGGAGAATTTTGGTGCTTTTTTATCCTGACTTCTTAGGCGGGAAATTTTCTTAACTGGGGATGTCTTAAGCAAGTTTCACTGTATTATCTACCCTTAAGCTTTAGTCAGGTAACACGCTCTCATTCCCCAACAGAAAGTTGATCTACACACTTGGCTTTCATGGTAGAGCCATCATGTTTAGCAATGACTTTAAGATGGTCCCAGGACGCTTTGCACTCTTGCTCCATCTTGAGAATGTTGGCAGAAAGTTCATCGAAGTCCACCTTGGATGCGCGAGTCACAGCTCCAATCTCTGAATACAGATCAGATGAATCAGGAAACTTCTCCATTACCATGTGGCATAAATGATGCAGAAGAGAGTGCTTGTGTACAGTATCCTTGACTTCTGGAACTTTAGCCAAATACTCTATCTGGAACCCCTTAACCTGCAAATGAAACAATTTGTAGTCTTTTGGTAATGAATAACATTAACTGTGATTGTAAATGTGTTTTATTAAAAAATGAATTTTCCTAGTGAACGTGAGTGCTAACAGCTGAGCCAAAGAAAGAGTGGAATAACAGACATTTCATAAAATACCTGTTATGTGACAAGGAGTGGAATGGTATGATCTTTTCTGCAGTTATAATGGTACTTGAATCACAGTTTCCCAAACACTGTTTCAGCTGAAGACATTATATAGTGTAAAGTATAATATAACCATTGTAGCTCAGTAGCCCAGGATTTGGAACAGCATGGCAGTGGCATATTTCAAGGTACTACCCCAAAATATGCCTGGAGGTACTGATAAAAATATAAATGTCATTAGACAGAATAGCTGGTAAACCATTCAAGATTCAAACACTTTACCTCTTGAACACAAGCCTAACAATGACAGCATCACAAATATACCAGCTTCATCGGACTTTAATTCTGTGTAGAATTTAAAAGCATTCTTCTAATAAAAAAAATGTGTATAATTTTACTTTGGTCAATTTACAAAATATATCTCAGCTAAACTTTCATTATTCAGAAGCTGCTTGCTGTGCACTTATCACATAACTATGCAATCTTAATCACTTTATCTCTTTCTCTTTCTCACTCGCTCTCACTCTTTCACACACACACACACACACAATATCAGGAAGGAGAAACAATTCTACTGCACAATATCTCATATTGCTCACAAAGGGAAAACTTCAGTTTCAATGTATACTGCAGGTATAATTTTGAGGTTCACAGTAAGAAAATCTCTTACGCTGGCAAGATATGAAACATGCTGCCACGTGTGCCAGGTACGGGAAATTAAGGTTACAATAAATAAAACTTTAGTCTTGATTTATATACATGACAGGTGATAAGGTTTAGTACCCCACTACTCTCTTAATTATTAAAATAAATTATTACAACCCACCTCATTGCCATTTAGGAAGATTCCTATTGACAGCAATGTACTGAGGATCCCACGGAATGTCTTGTTCGTTTTCAGGGTCTCCATGCCCTGCTTCAGATCCATTAAAGGCTCTGCTATTTCCTAAATAACACAAAGAACAAAAACCATATAAATGAGTTAAATATGACCTAGTTTAAATGTCTGAGCCTGATCACAGTTTTACAGTACTGTGCAAAGAACCCAGGGCAGAGTTGGGGCTGGGGGAGGGGGTGCAGCCACCCCAGGCAGCAGCATCCAAGGGGCAGCAAAACGAATATTTTAAATGAAAAAAATTGATTTTCTGTGTTCAATAAAATGCAAGTTATTGAGCCAAATAAATGAAAATTCAATAATAATTGTGACGTCTATAGAGTTCATAATTTCTCTTACGGGCAGCCATTGCGATTACTCTACCCGGGCACCCAACAACCTGACAATGCCACTGAAAAGAACTCATTTCAGTTGTTCTATATGGTTTTGTCTGCACGAGGTATCAAGAGGTGTGTGAGTTTAGTGTGTTTGAATGTGAATCCTACTGCGCTGCCTGATATCAACAGGAAAAAACACACTGCTCTTCACAGAATCCTTGTACTATACCATGGCACTGCCTTAAGATAGGAAACCACAGTGTTATAGTTAAGGATGCAAAATAGCATACAGTGTATGGAAATGCATGACAGAAGAAGTGTTAAAAGGAACGAAAACAATGTACTGAGATAAGAACACAAACCCATTCTTTACAAAACAGACGACTCTGCTGCTGGCATATTAGCTCTCTAAATCCATGTGCTGTGACTCCAGACTGTACGCAAGTTGCCTGTGGACACAGGTGCCAGAAGTTTCTAAAAGTCACCTACAATTATTAAAAGTGGCATTTCCTTCATATAGAGAGGCTCCAGAAAATAATTTAATTAATTTGAAAACACAACTACTATAACAACAACACAACCAGTTTCATGTTTCTTTCATGGCAACTCCAGCAACTGTTGAAACACAAGATGTCAATAGGTCCTACGTACATCACCTTAAGTAAGTTCAAGTAGAATCAGCATGTTTAAAAGTTTGACAGAGCATTTCTGGTGTGAAAGGACCATATTTACTGGCATTATGACTCCAGAATGTGTAATGAAATTGGGTATTCCTATGGCTTCTGAAACTGCATACTAAAACACAATACACAGTTTGCCTCAAACTAAACTAAACTAAACTAAAATAAAATAAAATAAAATAAAATAAAATAAAATAAAATAAAATAACCACTACATAGAACACACCAAAGGCAAAGAAAATGAATGCTGGTCTCAACAAGCAGGCTCTTCAACATCCTTACTAGTTCATATGATATGAATTAATCTTCTTCTTACATCTAAACGGATGTTACGATTTAATTATGCAAACAGAGAAACATATGCACAGGTTACAAACTTTTCACTCCATTATACTTTACAAACTATTAAGAATAGAACAGATGTGTGACTATGCCCTACTTTTTCACTGTTCTCAAAGTCAAGTTTGAAAGCCCACAGTTTGAGGCGAGCAGGAAGTTCAGTGATGGAGGCCAGAGTGAGCAGGAACTGTTCAGCACTTCCAAGTGGCATGTCAGGATTTGCTACTTGGGCTTCCTGGATCTTTGACCTTTCCTCTTCTGTTGGCAGCATTGTCAACAGCTTCTGCTCAAATAAAAACAACGTATCAGTCAAACACCCATCACACCAATACCCTAAGCAACTTTCTCTGTGTGTTTATCCAATTTTTAGTTTGTCAAAAGCCAAGTTGCAGTTTTTTCCACGACACCCTTCTTGGTTTGAGGAGAGTAAAATATACTACTGACTTTCTCTAGTGTTTGCAAAAATTAGGACCATTTAGGACCATTCAGTTTTTGAGTTTTTGATCTTTGCCCATCTTCTATGGGCCCAGAGGTTCAGTGTAGCCTGCATATATCGGATCCAAATGTGTAGATGCCCCCCACAACCCCCTCACCTTTAAATGTGATGTCAGAGACAGGCTTGAGCTCTAAAACTCTCTAGATTTGTAGTTTCCAGCAAGGGAAAATGCATAAAAGTCCGAAAACTGAATGATGCTAAAAATTAATTCTCTGTGTCCTACTAAAACCCCCATGGTTTATTACCATGTGCATAAGAACTTGTCACTGGATTATACCCTGAGCCAAAGGATCCAGTCCACACACCGTATTTCATTCAGATTCATTTACATATTGTCCTTCCACCTATGCCTAGGTCTCACAAGTGGCCTTTTCTGTTTAGGCTTTCTTAACTGAAAGTCTGTAAGCACTCCCCCTCTGACCAGCATATCTTGCATGTCCCCCACACTCATTCTTGATTTGATCACCACAATAACTTTGAAATTTGTTATTTAACAATAGAAAATACTAAGATTACATGGTGTTGGTGACACATGAATGAATGAGTACGGAGCACCAGTGGAGTTATAATATTGACAAGTGAAAAACAAGCACTCAGAGTAAATCTGTAACAATGCTGCTTTGTCTGCAATGCACCTCATGTACACTGGTCTGGTACTGAATCTGGCCCTCAGCAGTGACAGGCAAATGACTAAGTGCCTGGGCCATGGTTTGGCCCACCCTAATAATGTTGCATAAATAGTAACAATTATGAAGCCCCTCATTATGTACTGTGTTACATTCTGCTGTTAGTTCCTTTCCCTCAATTATAAATTTATTTTATAATAGTTTGTTTTTCTAAGTGAATGTGGAAATGAGTGAACGTTTTGTGCCCAGTTGTTTCATTCCCAAACACGCAGCCTGACTGACTAAAAATGCTGATATTACATGACTGGCTTGTGAGAACCTCTGTACCAACAATATTGCAACAAAAGGAAATAAAAATCAGTGTCAATTTCCACCACCATGGTTATGATATATACCACAGTTCAAACAAGACACGGTTTAATTTGCTACTGTGCACAGGACCATTCTGAAGATGGGCACATAACTACTGAAACAATGAGTATGCAGTAGATTTACAAATCGGAGAGCTACAGAAGTCTCCTTCCTATCTCCATGTGCTGTCTAACACACCTGAACCTAGATTAAAGTCTTCTGGGAGGTCACGCTATGTCACTGGGTATGCAGTTCCAAAGTTTTGAGGGATCATAGTGCCTTCATCTTCACAGTCAAGTAGTCCAAGAAAAAATGTCTTCTTTTTTGACTGATAGACACTAAAGATGAAGGCACTGTGGTCCTTTTTAGTGTTGGGAACTACATGTTCAATGATGCAGAGTCACATCCAAGAAGCCTTGATTCTTCAGTAACACTGCTGTGAAAATCTCAAATCGCGCATACCAACCTCTATTCCTTCCCGATTCATGATGGTAGCATCCATCTTGAGGATTGCAGTCTTGATAGAACGTGGTGGTGGCAACTTTGTCATACCAATATTGATGGCATTTGAGCGCTTGTGGTCCAGCACAATAATCTCCTTGTTCTTATTCATTTCTTGCTGTTTCTGATAGTAACACAATGCCACATATTAACTTTTCCAAGCAACAATGACAGAATTTCACCAATCAGGAGGAGGTATTCAAAACTGTTACAACCTCAGCTGTCTGTTGGACACACTTCCACTTTTCTCCAAACCAGACTTATGATATACAGTTTTATGGAATATTAAATAAAATATAATTTGGAATCCATGCTCAATTACCATGCTGCAAAGTGATGTGAGGTCACGGAGAGCTTAAGGATTGCTTGCATTCAGAAGTGGATTAAAATGTGTGGTCAGTTCCATGCTCTAAATATATTTACCCTCATCATAAGCCCCTTCCAGTACCCAGTCATAAGAGACTACCTGCAGCTTAGGGAAGTACTGGGTGTTGTAATAAAAAGGAAATGCCTACCATTTCTCTAGTCAGTCCCTTTACTGGCTGAATGAACACGGATTACAAAACATATGCATGTGTTTTTATATATATGGAAGTGACTGAAATTTCAACAAATCAGTTCTGTGATATTATTTTCATTTATTTCATGTTTCTAAGTTTTGATTACCTGCTCCTGATTTGGATGTCAATACAATTAACAGCGTATTGTGTACTGCATATAGTTTGATTAAACGCTAATATTTTGTGGAATTATCTTGTTATTCATTTACTTTCCCAGTATAAATCTTCCTCTTAAAGCACTACCTCCCACTATGGCCACAGAATGGCAGAATGTCTGATAATATTTATATAATGTGAACCTATGAACCATCTGCCTAGACCAAGATATAATTCTCATTTGATTTATATAAAATCAAATAAATGTGAATGTATGCTAAAATTCTTAGCCTCTTAATAACCCTTTCTCAAAATGTGACTATTATGAACCCTTTATTTCTTCATGGGCTGCCTGGTTTCGTGCACCACACAGTTGTGAATGCATTTAAGGGTACCATAAATTTAAAATCGCTCTGTCCTGGACAGCAGTTGAAATTTAAGCCCCCAGCATCATTGAAAGGTTAAACACACTTGCGAATTTATAATCATGTGACAATCAACCTAATAAATATTTTATTGTTACAGAACACACTATAGCTTCCCAGTGAGATAAAACGATTATGAACTCAATGATACTAGGCAGAAATATTTGTTAATATAGATGTGTTGTAAAATTATGTTACCCAACTCTAAGCACCTTTCACTCACTGACATCTGTATAGGTATCTATACTCACATTAATTATTTTTAAAATATCTCTGTTTATATTATGATTTTTACATTATAAGTATAAAAGAATCGCCCACAATTCTTTAAATTTTAATTCTGAACAGAAGAAAATCTAATAATTTTCATCTGTAGCATTCTGTCAACAATATATAAACTTTTTCTTACTAATAAGTTTTGCACTTGTTATTAATAAGCTACAAAACATGTATAGCAATGTTATTCATTGCATTAATAGGTAAATGACTAATGGAAATTAACAGATAACATGTTCGATAAAACTGTCTTGGGCTGACAATCACGTCACATGGTTCCAGTAAACCGCTATGTTGCAAATCAACTCAGTCTCCATTATCAGGGTTCTGACAGGACTCCATACACAGGCTTCTAAACTTATACACCCACTTGCCTGAGCTCTGGCCTTCTTCAGGTACATACTTTGAGAAGCCTGGGTGAGGAAATGTATCAGCCCTTGATGAAGGAGACAGAGTCCATCTCTGAAACACTGGTTTGCTGCAAAAACCTGACGCATCACTCAGCCCAAGGATATTTTATTGAACCTGGACACTATGGAAGCTTCAAGACATGTAACAGTTAATATGGATGCAGAAATATATTAAGGAATGAAGCCTTCTGTACTGGATGGTTCAATCAAACCTTTCAATACAAAAGTGCCATTCCTCTATCTTACATCCAATTGAGAGACAAACCCCCTGCACCAAATCCCCAGCACTTACCTCCTAGAGGACCAGCATGCCATTCATTGACGATGACCATTCAAAGGGTGGGGGAAGAAATATACAATTATTAATAAGCACCAAAGTAAGTAGTACCAAAAGCCTGTTGGATTTTACAGGACACCAAAAATATAGTACACAGTACAGGAGTGAGTCACAGAGCCAAGGACCTGCAGAGCAACAGACAGCCCAGACAAGTGCTGCACAACTCATGCAGTACAACACACAGCTGCTGAGAGACATGTTTGATTTACACAGTGTTTTGAGAGCCTCTATGGATGATCTGAAGTGATACCCCACACTTTTCCAACTGCTTGATAAAAGCAGCCACTCTTACATTATTAAAATCACACATGTCACAAGCTGAGAATAATGGCAGAAATCAAATCCATCCCATGAAATGATAAATTTTTTGCATTTTATATTCATGTAGTCAAATTCTTAAAATATTTTTATGATTGACAGATTC
>BLKM01003281.1:3501766-3564198 GCA_013340265.1 Coptotermes formosanus | reverse complement strand
ACACTGGCACAAACCCAACCCCTGCCCATATATAATATTTTTTTTTTATTTTATTGTAATTATTTTTAATTAAAATATTTTTTTTTTTAATATTTGCCCCCCCCCCCCCCCCCCCCAATTGTGTCATTTTAGTTTTGCAGTGCATGAAACAACTGATTGAGACTTGCATTATGTAATAACAATAATTCAATTGCAGATGGTCTATGAGATCATTTGACACAGACAAATATTGTGGGAGACAAGTACACATATATTTTTACTGAAAAAGACAACATATATGAAAGTACTGTCTCAGCATTCACGAAAACAGCCTCTGTAAAATCACAGAAGTTTCTGTCAGGATGATCAATAAGCAGGCCGAGATTCAAAAACTCACACCTTCTAAATATACTTCTGAATTACTACCATTGCATCAACTTGCTAGGCATGTGTAAAAATGGGAACTGTGAATTCAAAATCAATGGAATTTGGGTATCAGTTGTGGCATACAACTGAAGAGACTTAAGAAAAGTGTGACCACTCATTAGATGTGTAACAGACATGCACTAGACATAAGCAAATTGATGTAATATAAAATTCTGACATGTACCCCTGATAATGTGACATATTACAAGCAAAACTGGGGCAGTCTACTCATGGCCCACAGACCACATCTGGTCTATGTAGTTGACTACTGAGGGTACCTGGTTGTGTTACATGAACCTCACTATCCTACCCAATTTTATTCTAAGCAAAACAGGCCATGTGACATTACTGACCATTCACAGTGCATTCACTAGCACCAGTTTAATAAGTTATTCATTAACAATAAAAATGCCTGTATAATTAGTTACAGTAAGAAAGGTGTAGTAAAGAGATGTCAGTACACTGAATTATTTTAAGTATTAATAAACTTCAGGGGTGCAATGGTACCAATTGCAATGACCATGGCATCTAGCATGCCAGTTTATAAATTAATATCGTCCACGGTCTGAGCATGCTCAGTAGCCTTGGTATCAATTTAAGAAAAAAAAATAGTTATAACTGCACCAGTAGGTTGCAATTAATATTTAGATATTTATGTTTATTGTAGTACAGGCTAAGACCAATGAAACTGACAATTAAATGAAGGAAAATCACAATATATGCACATTAACAGGGGACTTTACTACATGTACCAGTAGAAATGTTTGCAAAGCTATACCTCATCTTAAAGTAACAAGAGAAAATGGAATTGAAGAGACACATGACTTGCAATTATCAATAACTTGGACATTGTTTACAGATTTGAGACAAACATAAACCTGAACACATACGGTTTTTACCTTAAGGGCACTAGTTTCACTACATCTACCTTCATTTTAAACACTCTGGACATAAATACATGACAGTTAATTGGTATGGGGCTATATAATGAATTATCTTATGAGCATATTTTCTGAAATATTCCAAAGATTTTTCATGCTGGAATAGTTTTATGTGTACAAGTGATGAGAATTTAAATTATTTCCTTAATGTTCAAACACACTAATTTCAACTTTGAAAGTACCAAGAGCCCATGTATGTAACAAATTTCATCCCTCTCAAAACTCTTTAAGCACAGCACTGTGTTTTGTAGAAAGGTTATGCAGCACTTCAACACATTCGTTATTTCTGGCACATATAATTATTTGCTACACATTTTAAAAATAAAAACTCACAATATATAAAACATTTACAGTTTTTATTATACCTAACTCAAAAACCTCCTATACTTTTGACTTCCAAAAATATTGAAATAATCAAGTTCCTGCTTATAAAAGTAACTGTGTAAAATAAAATCTAAAAATGTCTGTAAGTGCAAATCAAAATGTATAGATAAAAATCTCTTGCAAAAAGTACAAAAAACAAAGGGATTAGTTTACAACATTAAACACATACATGCACCATGTTTGCTTTATGAAAAAAAATGTAAATTGTCATGTATCAGCAATTGAACTCTTTATCAGTACTATAAATATAAAACTTAGCAAAGTCTGTAGTTAGTTGTTCACATGGAAGATTATATATATCAGTGCATGCCACTCAAGGAACAATGAAAGCAGTATTATAACTGCAAATAAACATAAAAATTACTTCTTGCACTGTTACATGAAACACCAAAAGGGAAAGACAGCAGAGGTAATACCATTGCACTGCATACTTATACTAATATATTGATACTGTTCACTGAGCTGTTTCCATTTGCATCCCATAATTCTTCTCCCAACTGAATCTGATCTATTACGGCATATAGTTCTTTTTAGGAAGCAAACAGCAAATCAGATTTCATGTACAATATGCAGTATAAAATTTGTCCTCCCAAAATTCAGGGGATTATAATGGAACATTTACCACAATATGACAGAAATTACGTCCTTCATATGGACAGATGAAATAAAGTATTAATGCATGCATCATTTACTGTCATTTAAAAATGTAAATAAACTATTATATCACAACTCCATTTACTTGGAGAAACATATGTAATATAAATGTACCTACCATATTTTTTCCAACAGTATTACAAATTATTAATAAAATTAATGGGGGTAAAAATATTCCAATGAAGTAAAAATATTTTTCAAATGCATTACTCAAGATTTTGCATTAATTTATTGCACACAAAAACCACTTTCTTAGTTCCATTTCACCTTACTTATCTCCTGCTGAACTCTTGTGACATGTGATTTTTAAGACTGTTCTGCGGAGCAAAGCATAAACTCATTTATGGAAAGAAATATGTATTATTTTGTGAACAATGTAAAAACATAAAACACCAAGATATATTACATATAAAAGTTCAGGATAATGATGAAATATGTACTTCTCGACAGTTTCATGGTTTTCTTCAATGAGCCATTTCAGAGAAAACTCATAAAGTTGATTTGAATTTCACGCGAAGGAGGTGTTACGGTGGTCTGACATGAACAAAAATTAAATTCACCTAATAGCTTGTAGTGTAGAATCTCAAGTACCGTATTCCACTAAAGTCCATTCAGTTTTCTAGGGACAAAACAGCAATTTGAGGAATGGACACAACGCATGGCCAC
The DNA here is from genome assembly GCA_013340265.1 of Coptotermes formosanus. Classification (NCBI taxonomy): domain Eukaryota; kingdom Metazoa; phylum Arthropoda; class Insecta; order Blattodea; family Rhinotermitidae; genus Coptotermes; species Coptotermes formosanus. The sequence continues at coordinate 3,561,148 of BLKM01003281.1, read as the reverse complement.
CCCACTACACATTAATTTCATGTAAGTGGTACACAGAATAAACAAATTCTCCTGACATATTTTTCACAAATGTTCAAATGTCTTTGGAGCTAGATTCTCATGTTCATAATTATAATACACGAAGGAAGATGGATTTCCATGTCCAATCATACAAAACTGATATATACACATAGAGTGTAATAAACATGGGGACTAAAGTGTACAACAAACTCCCTGGCTACATAAAAGAAATAGGTAATTATAAAGCCTTTAAGAAAGAGTTGAAATCATTTGTTCTTCTTCACACATTTTACTCAATAGAAGAATTTGTATCTTTGTAACTTAAAACATTTCACGTGCTTTTTTAACTTCTAAGGATACAATATAGTTTAAATATATAGTTCCTTTGAAATTACTTGGTAGAATATTTTAAGTGACTTCTGAAAAGTTTATTTTACATGTTGTTTAAATTATATTGTTAGAGACTGATGAGTCTACTATCATATGTATGATAGTTGGACTAAATAAATGAAATGAAATGAAATGAAATGAAATGAACATGTGTGTGTGTGCGCGCGCGCATGTGTGTGTGTGTGTGTGTGTGGGGGGGGGGGGGGGGACAGACGGACACAACATGTTCATACAAATCTCGTCTCAACAATTAAAATAGACTTGCAACAAATTTAGTACATGTATGTCAAGAATATAAAGTATCTCTGTGTTTAATTTCGTAATTAAGAACCACAACACAAAGATGTATGGGAGAAAGCACACATAGCTCCAAGCATTCTTAAACTTAACACTATGACTGCATGACTATGGTGGTCAGTTTTATGGCCTGAGCACTTTGTTCCTCTAATCTAGTCACCCAGCCCATAGCCTAGCTACTATAGTAGTATCAAAGCTATTGTGAAATGTGTACCTAAGACAGACACATAATCAGTCCACCTTACAAAAGAATGAAATTCATGCATGGAATCCAATTAACTGTCTTACATCCTCAGATTTAATTTTAATAATGGTTAACTTCATCCACCACTTGAAATAATTACCTCCACATTCTCTCCCTTGTCTGTTGCATTTTAATGCGTTCACAATGCATGCAGTCAGTGGGAAGTATGTTATATGAGGCATGCAATTCATTCATGTTCCATGCAAACACATACAAAGTTCATGCACACCTTCAAAACACTGCTAATAGGGATGGGACTAAAACATATGCATGTATGCTTACGAATGTTTTAGACGTATGTTTCTTACTACACTGACTCCCTGTCAAATGCTATCTTAATTTGTGAGAAGCCGTAAGTGTTCATTTTCTCTGATATAATTAAGCTCAACAGAATGTACCACTGCCTTTAAGTAACTTCTTATTGCGTACAAACTAACATAGTTTAAAGTTCTTTTTCACCTGCCCTTATATTTGCTCATAGGGCCAAATATTCCATTTTCTGGCATATTTTAAAAAAAAATATTTAGCAATCATATAAATCTATCTCTCAGCATATTTTATACACGACTGTCCAAAAAATATGTCCCACAGAAAGATGACAAATTGATCTCAGGCATTTTCTTGATTGAATAAAGTTATCAGTTTTCCACATAACATTCCACATACACTTAATGTAGTCACAGACCAACATCAGAGTCATTCACAATGCAGTAGCTAACTTTTGTTTTGGAAAGAAAATCAGTACTGTGCACACAGTCCTATTGCAATAAATATTTCAAAAACTACAGTGAAATCAACATTAGCCAACAAATTTCAAATGTTCACGCAATGTTAATAACAGAAAGCATTCAGTTCCACATCTATAATTTCAACTACTAAGAAAACCTCCTATGAACTACATTTACTTGTGTAGTTTTCATGCTTATACAATCCTGCGTTGCCCTTTATTCTTTCTGACAGTGTCTTTAATTTATTCAAACTACATGAACAATTGCAATAACCAGTATTTTACGTATTCTCAGATTATTTAATCATGCTGTCAGTAGCTCAGACTACACAGCATTCCATGGTAGAATGAGCAGTAATTAATGAGTTGGGAACAATGTAGATTAAAGCAATTTGGACCTAATTTGAGGTACAACTTTCAGGGGCTGACATCCACCACAATACCAGCAGTCAGAACAGCAGTAATGGGGTAGACACTTGAACTCAGAACCAACAAAATATAAAGCACGAATGCTAGCCTTTTGCAGGTGACAATCATTCATAACCAGTATTAAAACTTTCATACGACAGTTATAAATGTAAGCAGTTAAACTAACTTTAGGTTTCACTTTGAGCATCACTTTTCTAAAAAAAGGCCTCTGAAATTTCTATCACTGTCCAATCACATATCTCATGTTCTCAAAGGATCACAGGTGTTTGAAACATGGGGCCATATGGATGTATAAATTGTGTTATGCAACAAACAGCTGAAAGTTAGCATGAAACATCTCATTCTGACTCATTACTGGTGACACCCCTCTGCACTGAGAACTATTAATCCAGACATCAATAACTGATTAACATCTAAATGAATTGATTTTCTGATCAGCAACCCACAAAATATTTTTAAACACCATGTCATATGTCAGAGAGATAAGAAAGTTGACGTGCCTGCAGAATGCCCCAGTATTCTGAGTAGGTAAAACTTCAATGAGCTATTGAATGTAATCTGCCTGACAAATTTCAGTACACACTCCCCCTCCACCCAACTAATAAAATTAATCAAATTCATTTCTTAATTTCAAATGTTAAAAGCAAATATAAAAACACATGGGCAGTCTTTGTCTCTCCACTACAGGTGCATTTCATGCAAAGACTACTTCAGAAATGTGTTACTAACATGCCCTTTCCATTGTCAGAGTTTATTACTTCCACACTGATCATGGGTTGCTGAGACTGGCGTCAGCCTAGGATAATGATAAATATGGGTTTCGAAGTACAGTATCTCTGTTTTATATACATGTGGGTGCTACTTGTTTTTCTGATTGATCTGAATTAACAGTGCAAACATGGGCCACAGATGCACTCAGAAATTACTAAAACACTATTTTTTAAGTGTGAATATTTCGAATGATGTTCCAAATTCTTTATCTGCATATAAATTATTATAACATTATTCCCTTACACTGCATTTATAGGATACTACTGGACTGATTTCATCCAGCTTCTCAAGTAAACTTCAGATGTACTGAAACTACATATTTTGTAATAGTTTTAACATAAATTTTTATATGTATTTCAAAAACTTTGTTGTTGATATCAATGTATTTGCTGTTGGCTGATACAAAATTCTCATTTGTAACATCTGCATTAAACATTTCATTTTTCAACATTAGTATAACATTATTAACAAACAGTGATAGTAAATTCAGATAAAATTGTAACACACACACACACACCACATATGATTAACAGTACTAGTATTAACTACACAAGTAAATATAGTCACTATTTTGAATCACTCAACAAATATTATTACCTAAATACATCAGAAATCAAGTCCTGGTGTACAAGCAATTATGGAACTATCTACTGGCACAAACCAAGCATTACACACTTTCTAACGTACCCATTGAATATGATAGTTACTGGTATATATTCAGCTATACTTTATACAGAAATAGTAAGATAAATTATGTAGAGTTCATTAAAGTAAGTGTGAAGCATACTGAGTGCCTCGTCTACAAAGCCCAACTGCACATCCAATATTCTGTATACTGCAAGTCTGCACATATTTTAGGCACTTCACATAAATTCATGAAATAATATGAGCAATAACATTTACTACTTCAAGGATCCTCAGGAAACAGCAATTATGAATGCAGCAGATGCCTTAATTTCAGACTTCCCATACCCCTTTTTTAAGTGTGAATACTTAAATGGTTCACATATTTATGATTGCTGCATGCTCCTGTTTTTATTGCGATGTACCTCCTGGCTTCAATTGAACTCCTTTTAATAACCCCTGAGGTGCAAGTGAAACACAGATGTGAAAAAGATACGCACATGCTGGAATATAGTACATACCTTGGTGATGAGATCCTTCGCTCTGGATTCAAACAGATGTTCCAGCTTCTGAGTATCAACACTGACTGGTTTCAACTCATCCCAGATCATTCCTGTCTGCTGTAGCTTAGCTAGGATAATGGGGTCATCCCGCACTTCCTTCCAGAATAGTTTCACCGTTTTTTTGGTCTTCTTGACTGGTGTTGATGGAGGCATCTTAGTTGTATCTGCAGATGACGTGTTACTGAGAGTGCTGCGTTGAGAACGCAGACTCACACCAAACAGAGGAGGGCTAATCACTGAAGGAGGCATTGGAGGTGGTGCAACTGTGCCAAACCTGTGGTAACATTACTTCAGTTCACTTCGCACAGAAGTACCAACAGGGTTACCATATATGTATCACTATTATTATGTGTCCTTGAAATGCTTCTGGTCTCACAGTTATCAGTGTGTCTGTAACATAATGGCTATGTACCGCTGTGTTTAAGTTTAAAATGGAATATAATGTACACTACAACTATGCTGGACAGTATACACTGAGATACATGTAATATACACAGCATTAAAGATGTTGGCTATACTCTCTGTATCTCCTGCACTTGCACATGCAGCATTCACATCTGCGCTGCAAGCTGCAATGTGGCTGCAGGTGGGATTTTAAAAACCTGCTGTAAGCATAGTTCAGTGTAAATTAAATAAAGGAAATTCCATGAAGTTACATTTACATGCTAAATTGTTTATTACTTTATTCCACATCTTCTCAATAATTCTAAACTTTTATTCTAAGTTTCAAGCAGTCATAAACCTGTAAGCATCCAAAACCGGACACATGTTTATATGCACTTTTCCGATCACAAAGACCTAGGAAATCATCTCCTACAGTTCTGTCCGTAACTCATGACTCATCCAGTACCGATGGCAGAAAAAGTGCAACATAATTATGGGATAATAAACCCTTGCTCTTACAGACCTTACCAACAGAGGTCTCCACACCTTCTCCCAAGTACACAGCTTGGTTATTTGTGTTTGCAGGCCAGACTATCAAGGAGGATTTTTAAAAATATATAACCCATTATACAAACCATGACTGTTTCTATATTAAAATGTGGTATAATGATCTGGGAGAATTATGACACATGAAGGACATTTTCTTGTATGTCTTGTCTATTTTTGTCACTGGACACAAATCATAATCAGACGTAAATGAAAAGCAATTATTATACAAAAATAAAAATATTCAAAATCTTACTCTTATAATAGTATAATGGAAATTAGCTGGAAGTAAAAGCAAGTAGCAAAAGATCGAAGAAATTAACAAACATAAATAAACAATAAACTGTAGCAGATTTAATTTACTGTGATTAACATTTATTAAATGTACTTTATATTCCACTGTACCTTTCCGTGTTTCTGTACTACTGTTTATGTCACTTACAATTTTTGAGATGTTAGCCCTGCTGTTATGTCTAGTAAGAAACAAGTACTGAATAACAATGTGAAAGATTTACTGCAGTTATGCAGGCTGGATTGTATGGGCCCTTACATGATACTTTGAACAGCTGTGTTTTAGAAAATCACAGTCAAATTTTCTTATCCTCTCTCTCACGAAGTCCTACCTGTATTAAAAATTCCTAGCTGCTATGTATCAACGCATGTATCCAGTTTTTTATAAATGCAATTTGTTGTTTGTCAGATTACCTGGTGGCAGGTGGTGGAGGTGGTGGTGCCGTGTCTCCTCGTGGTGCAGGCATACCAGGAACCATTGGAACAGGTGGAGGAGGGGGTGGAACACCATTTGAAATGTTGGCAGGTGATAGAATATCAACCTCATCATCACTTCTGAGGTCAGTGAAGTCCAAATCACAAAGTGAGAGTGGTCGCTTCATAGAGTGTACCAATTCCTCCCAGTGGAGCTCCGTTTCAGACTTCTTTGTTTCCACCAGCTTGGGTATGCTCTCACTTGTTGGACTCTTAACAACATCTTGCTTGGATTTTGACTTTGCAAGTCCCTCTTTTGCTTTAGAGATGAGCCCAGTCATGTCACCTATTCTGGAGAGTAGAAGTTTATGAAGGTTCAGACTAAGTGTCCAATAAGCACACACCAGGGTAAGAATCAACCTAGCTGTTCACAGAGCATCTCAATATGTGATGAGTCTGTTCTGTTACTGTCAAGGCTCAAACGTCATCCAGGCCCCAAACCACAGGCATGTCATACACAATAGAATGCATGTATACAGTCAGAAGGTAAATACCCTGATGGTGATAACCTGGTTAGTTAACTGTATAACCCTATATTAATCTAAAAGCACATCTGCATCAACAACTGCGTCCATCTGCCTCTCTCCGCATCACCCAAATCAAAAAGCAATGCAAGTCACATTCTTAAAGCTCCATATTTCAAAAGGCATGTTCACTGCTATTAAGTAAATGGCTCACAGAACTGTTCAGTGGCAAACAGTGGTGCTGTCAGTTGTCTTTACCTGTTGATGTTCTTGTTGTTTCCATCTTCACCAGGACTGAGGATGATATTCTGACTGGACAATTTTTGTGTGAGATCCTTCACTGTATTCTCTCGCTTCAACTGCAGAATTTTCTTCCTTTCTGATGTGGATGCAGAGTCATCTTGGTCATTTTCACCAACCAGAGGTGTGTCCTCACTCACCTCTTCTGCAGAGTTCTTCCCATACATCATGGATAGGACCCAAGGTTTCTTCAGGATTCCATTCCCTTCTGGTGTTTCTGCCCCTGAAGTGGCATCCTGTAGCTTATTCACAGCATTCATAAGAGGTGTCAGATCTTTGCGACCAGCAGTTCGGTTTACCTGCTGAAGTTTGTTTGAGGAACGGGAGTCTCCATTGTCAAGTGTGCCATTCCCCAATCTCTTACACAATCTCTGGTTTTCTGCAAGGGAATTTTGAAGTGTTAGCTTTAAGACTGCCAGGATATAGTCTAGTTAAATACTATTCAAAAAATTATATCCAGGAAATATCACTTGATACTGAAATTATACTTCATTTTGTTCATCCATCTCTCAACCAAAAACTTTTCTTGTACATGACTTTTCAAAAACAGAAATTACCCATTATCACAGTACACTGAGAGAAGAAAATGTATGTGAATATGATGCAGTATAGAAAAGATCAAATCTTTTCAACAAACTGACAAATAACACCCAGGTTATTAACATGTGCAGGATATGAAAACTGGACTGTAAAATCAAAATTAATATAACTATAAAATTTTCATATCAGTCTGAGGCTTGACCACTCTTAAACCTCGGGTCAAAGTGTTCTAAGCTACATGGTACACACCATCTGCAACCCTTTCATCAGGGCTACCAAGGGTTGCCTTCAGGGTAGCAGCTGTCTCCTGCTGCTCACGAATGAAACTGCGCTGTCTCTCTGCCCGCTCACGCCGCCGTCTTAAGGCAGGTGTGACACCTGCATCGCCCGCTAGTATTGTGGGCAGGACCAAAGAGCAGTTAGTAATGAAGCTTGTCACCCGACAGGCAGGTTGCAATAGTATTAGGGTCATGTTCAATTCTAAAGCTAATTGCAAAAATATTCACAGTACGTACAAGCCCGTCTTCTGTGTTATCCCCTGCATGTTTCAGATTATTAGTTCAAAATCAGTTGTTTGGTTAACCAACTATCTTATGTAGTGAAAGGGAAAGTTTTCCCTGTGACATCATCCCATATCCTGAAAGAATACAGCTCAGATTTATGTAACACCCAGTGCATTCTCATTTTCAGTGATGGAAGGCTGCAACTTTCTTGTTAGCACTTGTGCTGTGTATTCAACAGGCTTGCAGGCCAGGTGCACTGACTTATGGTTTTTTGTGATGTGCCTCAGCCTCCATACACATATGCAGTATCTGCTTTAAAACTGACAATGATCACTACCTTGCATGCTTTTCCCAGTTCATCATCATCCCCCTGTCTGATGCCATGTAACCCACGCACGTGAGAAGGCAATATTGAATAAATAAAATAAACAGTCATTTTCAAGAGTAAGCTATTATAAACTGCAATTTCTTTTACATTCAATCTGAGCTGCAGGCAAATTTCTCAAAAGTAAAGTACATGGAAGTCCACCATCTCTAAAAATTAAAGTAATTTTTAAGATAAGGTTTCAAGCTACAATGTTTTGAACACTTGTTTGCGAAAATCGCTCAGTGAAAAGAAAAAATACTGTGACTAAATGTGATGGAAATACTGGTCATTCAGAATCAGCCTGTAACATCATAAAATTCTCTTCTCTCTACTTTGAAAGCAATAAACTTAAAATCAAACTTGGCACATTCTGAGTGCACCCTGCACTATGAATTTTCAAATCCCTGGGTGGTGAGGTGACAAACCACTAGAAACATACCATGAATATATGAAAATAGCAAATTTTATGCATCTAAAACTCTTCTGTTTATATCCACTCTAATTCATGGCTTCTATAATCTTCGACAGGCATGGGATAAAAATGACTACTGAAGTAGTCAGAAGACTAGCCCAATATCAAAAATCAAATTATGGACTATTACCATAATATTTTTATTGTTAAGATGACTAAAAATGAGTTATTTTGGTTACACACTCACACACACACACACACAAAGCATATTGTCCATTTAGGTTGGCTAACCTTTGCTTTCTTTGTAAGAACCATTGATCTCAGGGACTGGTGATGATCTGGAGCTGGAGGACTCTGACTCCTCATCATCGGCTACAGTTGAAGTTTTAAGGGATGAAACGTTTACCCGTCCTGAGCCACCAAGGGTTGAGGACATAGGTGAGGTGCCTGTAGAATGTCGTCGAGATTTGCGTCGTTCTGCCGTCATTGACTCTGAAAGTGACTTTCGATTCCTGAGAGTTTTACGCACTGTCTCATCCAACTGTTTCAGTGGAGTGCCCTTCTCTTCACCGTCCTCATGGTGTAACACTGCTTCATAGATTTGGAACTGACGCAGAAGATCAAGGTCTGTGCCTTGCTTTGACATGTACCTATACAACACAACAGTAAATTTAAAACAGTTCTATTTGTAAAGGAGACTGCAGGCACCAACTCATACTTATGATACAAATATAAGACCATACATGCGTGCACCCACATATGCACACGAGAATTAAAAGTTCAATTCCGAATGCTGCTACTTGTATTGAAAACAAAAAAATAATTACAATATCCACAGCTGTTAATATGTCACCCAGATGCCTAAGAGAAAAACACTGCTACTTGACAAAATGCTGTTAATATTCAATACACATAAGACAACACACAATGTCCAACATAACTGTGGTGCAATAAACATTCTGTTATGGCAGAATGTCACAGAATCTACTAATTCTGACGAAGTTCATGATTTTGAACATGCTATGTATATCTTAAACAGTAATCACTGCAGGTAGGATGTGGGCATTAACATATTTCAATTTCTATCCTATCACTGACATATCCGAACAATATTCTTTACTTTTATCTAATTTACAACAGACAACGGACAATAATGACAGGCCCAATGACTTTTATAAATGGAATACTCAGTAACTGAACCCTCACTGTTGTCAGTTTGAAATTCAGGACACCATAGCAATCAATGTGGCTAATTTTTCTCTGTCACTAGTTACTTTCCTAGGAGGACTACAAGAGTGTTGAACAAAATGTCTACTGGGATATTATGCCATGCGGTGTGACAGAAATTTTGTTTCAGAGGAAACTACTGCCTTTACCAGTAAAGCAGAATGCTAAAAATGGAAGCAGCATGTTCCTCAAAACACTGACAATTTCTACCAAGCTACACAGCGTCACATAACAGGAGACAATATTTTTCGTTCACCACTAAAAGAATCTCGTATCTTACATTCTAAGTGTTATGTGCAAGATAATGAGAATGTTAATATCCACAATGTTTTCAAATGCAGAACTATCACTTACTCCCTGAAAAACATTACTGAAATATTTTGGCATTTCTCATTACAGCAGTACTACTATAAATGTCATGAGAACTAGTTTTCTGACATATTATGTTATTGTTACAGGTGTCATAGATGGGTACAACGTGGATGGCCAGGATTCAATTTCTGGTATAGGCACAAATTTTGACTTTATTACTATGCTGTATATCCAGATCAGCTCTGGGTTCCACCCAGAATTCCACCTAGTAGATACACATATCTGAGTTACTGAGATCAAGCAGTTGGAGCATTACTGTCATCAAGCGTTTCCCAACCTTTTCCCCATGAAGGAACTCCTACAATAATTCTTCATATCCTAAGGGAACCCCGACCTACGAAAACACTTATGGGACAAAAAATGTTGACAGCAGGGAGCACTTTCAATTACTGCTAAGTTAATGTCAAGAAAATGTACTTGTATGGAGCTGCCACAGGCTTACATACAATTAGCTATCATTGCAACAGAAAAACTGAAGCATTTCTGCTGTCTCTTTCCTATTATCTAAGTTCTTCAAAATATCAAATCAAAATAAAGTTTACATAAACATCAACATAAAGCTCACATCCAAAGTTAGTACAAGGTTCCATCTGACTACAGTTCAGTCAGTTCTTGTACTTGCAGGCCGAGTAAATTTCATGAGTTTCATGAGAACTGAACAAAAGGGTTCCTAACTCAGCCACATGTTTCTGATGACAAAGAAGGAAAGTATGGTCAAAGTTGTCTGCCAGTGATTCCAAATGAATAATAAATAATGGGATAACTTGCTTATAACATGATTCTGACCCTAACATAGGGGTGGAAACATCTCAACATTTCCACTTGAAAGGCACAGAGCTTGCCTTTCCTTCGCCACATGGTGAGACTGCTCTGTAAAAACACACAATGAACACACACAATACATCTACATATACCCTTACATACATAGTACAAACTAACCACAATAAAACAAAGAGGCAACTGGCAGCACATGGAAAATGCTGCCGTACTGCCAACTGTTGGACAAAAATTCCAGCAATGTTGTGCAACATATTTGGAATTTTTCGAAATATTTCAAAATTTTGTTGATTCATTCCATGTTTTTTCCCAGAACCCCTAATAATATTCTAGATCCATGGAACTTGGGTTGGGAAACGCTGCTTGAACCATTCACCTCATCCGATGGCCGAAATTAAAAGCACATGAAACTTTATATCCACTTGATATTAAGTGTTTAGGTACAATGACAGCTTTACTTTTAATTTAGTTGTAATCCAAGCAGTTTCCTGGAATCATATTACCTCTGTATGGTCCCCTCAATACCCTGCTCCTCCAATGCATCAACTTGATCATAATATGTATCCTGGTCTGGAATTCCATTCAGTGTCTTGTTTACCAGCGTCATAGCATAGATCAGGAGCTCTGTATCTGCAGCGTCATAATCTTTGAGAAGCTTCACAATGTTGTTCCAGGGAAGCAAACCTACACAGTGAGAGGTGCAACTAAGTCTTTCACAGTGCTCACTTGATTTTCTTTCTTTCTTTCTGCAGTCATTGCATAGTCAAAACATAAAACACTCATGCCAGAAATGTGGCAGATAATTTATAGAAAGGTAATACCATAAGAGCTGGTATCTCTGGCACTGATATTCCAGTTAGTTCTATTAACCAGACATTTACAGAGGCCCATTACATTTCACTATTCCATCTAATGGCAGCACCCAGCACCGATTCTAAGATTTCAGGAGGTAAAAGCTAATCAAGAAAGACCATTTACAGAATAAATTTACATAAGCAAACAGCCAAGAAAGTGGCAGTAAAATGTGTGCCCTGGTGTCTTGTTGGTTTTGTACATAACACATTATAGTTTATGAATCTAAATCCTGCATCATTACACCAAAGTATGCACATAAATGACACAATTCTTATAATTTCAGTCCAAATGTACTGATGATAGTAATGTCTGTATGGAAGCAAAACCATACTGCCACTGAGGAAAAGACAGAAGCTGGAAATATTTGGAAACAAAGAAATACAGAGAACATTTTGATTTATCAAAGATATGTAATGGGAAAAACAGAAAAATGAAACAATCAATTTTATCATTCTCATTCTAATTGGAGTAAAAAAAATGGAACATGATGTTGGTTGGAAATTTCAAACATAAACCAACTGTCAACACTAAAGAAAGCAGTAATTTTCAACATAAACAATAAGTTTATCTTCACTTATTATGTCCAAATTTGTGACTGCCTTTTAAAACTCTTCACAAAATAGCTGTGACTGACTATACACACATTTTACTGATTCTAACAGTAATTCACTGAGTGGTAGAATGGTTATGTTTGGATCTCAGAATGAACAATGGTTGTTTAATCATTTATTTTATTCTTAATACAGTAATTCCATTTTTATTATACACACATAATGCAATCAATCCCTCTCCATGAAGGAAACAGCATATTGTGCATTGTGAACTCATGTCAGAGCTTCCGTCCACTGCAATAGGAAAGCAGTAAAAATCAGCAGCTTTCATTATCATCTTTCTTCAGAATTGGCTGGGAGTTTCAAAATTCTTCTTCTGTCAGTGAATTTGGCATACCACTTCTAGAAATGCTGCGTTCTTTGTCACTGAATGGAACACATGCAGTTGCCTGTATGCATTCTTCCTTGTCACTACAAGGTTGAATCATTTTGGCCAACATTTCAAAAGCATATAACCAGCAAGCAATTACTGTGAAGCTGGACTTTACACATAACGTTGCTACTCAGCAACGCAGTTTTTATGCCGAGACATTCTCTCCCTTAATACTGGATTCTTTTAAGCCAGAGATATTTTCATTACAAATTATACAAACATCAACCCCTTAAAACACAGCTAAAGGAAATACTCCCCAGGCCCTCTACTTTGAAATATACAAGTTTTATCAACAACAACTCACCTCTTTATTGCAACCATACTAGAATAAAATGTAATAAAAATATCATGAATAATGCTAATGCACTTGGAACTTATTCATTCCTAACACTGCTGAACAGAAATATATTTTCTTAGCAGCCAATTGGCCTCTAAAAACTCGCTGTATCATTTTCATACTACCCTTCCATTTGCAGCTGTTTGCTTAGTTTGTTAATTCTTGTCCTCTAAGACAAAAACTCTGCTAGTGCAATGTCAGTAGTGACACAAGTCACTGAAAAACCACTACACCTGAACTTCGCGAAACACAATTCAGAAATGATAAAGCTACTTTTCAACCAACAGCATGACAATTCAAAAATGTATGGTCTCCTGATGCCAACTTATCAGTGGTCAGAACCATGTTGTCTCACTTCAAGCTAGCAAAGAAAAACGGTTCTAGCAGCCACAAGAAACAAGACTCAGACACAAGAAATGACAAAGAATTCTCAAAACAGTCATTACACTAAGTGTTAATAGCTGACCTGATATTTTTCTGAAAGAAATAGGAAATCAAGTAATAAATATTGGTGACTGTAGGAAAGGCCACACAGAGCATCTGACACAACAAGCATAATTTCAGCTTCAGTCGACATACAAAACAATTATTTAATAACAAACAAAAAGGTATTAATGGCTTACTCATTTTAATTATAAACACATATCAAAATATTTTAACATTGGAAACTAGGAACAGAACGGGCTGATCAAGTTAATTACACGATGAAAAAAGCCTGGAAGGCACTTCATTTTACAATGCGTATTCTCAAAACGGGAAATAGTAACACTAAAAGTTTAGCCTACACATCAGAAGTGCGTCCCATTCTTGAATATGGGGTAGCGTGCTGGGATCCTTACAGAGAGGGACAGATAAATGTGTTAGACCGGGCGCAAAAGAAAGCGGCTAAATTTGCATATCATAGGAACGATTCAAACTGGGAAACCTTGGCACAGCACAGAAAGATATCATGCATATGTGCTCTCTTCAAAGCGTACACAGGAGAATAAGTGTAGTGAAGTGGAATGAAGGGAAGGTCATGGTGAAATGTGAGTGCATCAGTTAATGAAGTTATGTAATTCATTACTATGACTGTATTAGTGTATAGTATGCTTAATATTTTTATTAATATTAATTCGTCAACTTTAGGCTAATTGTAATTTTATGTATTGTGTGTAGTATATGTCCTTTATTGTTTTTTGTAATTTTGTGTGCTGTGTTTTGTTTGAGCGTGGTGTGTTGTTTTGTGTGATGTGTCTTATTGTGGTACCACTGCCACTGGGTACAAACCCATTTGCAGTCAAAATAAATAATAACAACATTGTAATTCTATATTGTAATATTTTATGTTCAATGTTTTTCTTTACAAAACCTTGGAAATGAGCCTAAAAATGGTTGACATATGTCAGGTTAATTCTATGTAAGGACAGCAAACTCTCATACATAGTTGCATTAAACTGATATTCAGTAACTCTCCACACACCATAGCAGAAGTTACGCTGCTTACCATGAGCTGTGTCGACTGCATGGACTGCCTTTATGAGGAGGAGGCAGTTGGCTTCCACATACTCTATGAACACTAGAAGGAGTTTTAGTGCTGTCTTCACAACAAGACGGAACTTGCTGGCAATCAAGGCATACAGCCACTGCACTGTCTCATTGTGTTCCATTACACCATTCATACCATCCACATACAGCATCACCTGTCCCAGTGCTGTAAATAAAATGACAGCCTTGCAATGAAGGAAGGGACCATGTGGTAGATAAGTACTTGTGGGTAGTGCAGGTGCAGTACCAAACCATGAAAAGACAAAAATGTAGAGAATTTCACACTAGAAGGTAATGTAGAGCAGAGGTTCTTAACTTTTTTCATTCTCCCTGCTACCACACACACGCACGCACGCACGCACACACACAACCCCCCCCCCCCCCATGTATCTCTTTATTTCACAGATGAAAACCTTATGTATCCGTATGAAATTATGTCACAGACTTATCTTTGTTTAAGAACTTCACTGTTGTAAAGCACATTAGCAGAAGTGCGAAAAGCGACCATTAGCTTCATCACGTCCGTCCGTCCGTCCGTCCGTCCGTCCGCATGGGACAACTCGGCTCCCACCAGACAGATTTTCATGAAGTTTAATATTTGAGTATTTTTCGAAAATATGTCTAGAATGACGTTCCATTAAAACCTGACAAGAATAACGGGTCCTTTACATAAACACCTACGTACACTTATGGCACTATCTCGCTGAATTCTTCTTAGAATGAAAAATGTTTCAGACATAAGTCGTACAGGAAATCAAAACACACATTCTATGTTCAATAAAGTTTTTCCAAAAATCGTGCCGCCGATAAGATATTGCAGAAAAATATGATAACGCCAAACAGGCCACACGTGACAATACAATACGGCGCACGCGCTTTGCATGCTGGATGACTAAAGCTACAAACACACACTCATAATATATAATACTTATTGCTTTTCAACGGCAACGTTGGTTACGCGAACGCGCCTCTATGTTACGTTATACGTATATTTCCGGTCTTATTTTATACTTTATACTTTATATGTTATACTTTATACTTTTATTGAAAAAATCAACAACAATGGCCTACCAAGAGTATGCTGTAGAAATATTTAAGACAGTTACATCGTGACTTTATTTCAGTTTATTAAATAGCCCTCAGGCACTTTCACACAGCCACTCATTACCGATTTGTTCCTTCTGTCAGAGGCGCCACACGCCCAAAGCAGACAAAAAAAGAGAGAAAGAGACTCAAATCTTATTCAGAGTATTTCAAAAAAGAAGTTCCAATCAAATCTTAACCGACTTTTTCCGTCGACATTTTCTGTATGTTTTCTACGTGAAAGTAGAAAGGACGAAACCATTACGTGATGAGATGCTTGAATGAAAGAGAAATCAAAGGATAAGTGGGAATTAAGAAACCATGAAACATGACACAAACAGTATGGCGCCATGGAACACTTCACTCTGATATTGCTGATTCCCTGCCATAAATACGACAATACGGCAGCTGTGTAAGTTTCTGCGATAAAAGCGACATTATCATGGATGCACAGAATCCTAAAACCGTGTTTCGCAATAGACGTACGAAAATATTTAACTTCCCTTACGTTGCAAGCTTTTCGTTGGCAGCAGAGCACTTGTCTCCGTTTCTCTGGAATGTGACGCTACTGGGTAACTGGTGCCCGACCATTCGAGACAACGCGACGGTTTCATTTTCGAAAGCCAAGATGTCCATGAAGAGCTTTCACGGTCATTTTGTGCCTTGTAAGACCAGACACCAACCACCCAATGACGTAGACCACATCACAGAAGAATGGAGAGCCCTTCTCTTAAATGAGACTTCGTGCAAAATATAAAACAATATGGCGGAAGCGTGGAAGTTATATATATATATATATATATATATATTTTTTTTTCCAAATTTTATGACAGTAAGTGATGCAACACTGGAGCTAGGCATGTAAAGTTGCGCGTAAAAATACGTCATAAACACAAATACAAGTACCTTAATAAAAGACATCCCGTTGTATTGGTATAATTCCCAATAATTATTAAAATACCATAAACACAACTTGCTTTCTGTTCTATAATAGACGCCGTTTCGGCGGAATTTTAAAAGTTATTAGTAATAACTGCAAGGTCTGTGTAAAACTCTTCTATACAGCCCACGTTTTCTATAAAGTGACAGTCCGAACATACGGTTTTCCCAAATATAAGACAAATTTAAAGCAGCCAGACTCTTCTGTTACCGCGCAATTACGAGTATATTACATTTATTAATAATATTACGGCTACATGTTTGGACTTAATCAGTCATTTTCACGCACAATTTCTTTAAAACAGAACACACTATCTAGCATGAGTACAACTAACAACGAACACAATACGGTAGGACCGACAAATCAACACTTCGCACATCGCCGTGCATGAGTGGATTGAAAGGAAGCAGTTCGGCAGATTGAGGACCTACTGGAAAGGAATAGTGGAGGATACTCACCCCTGAGAATGTAGTTCTGGTAGTTCTGGTCAGCTTCCGAGCCCACTTTGATTAGGCAGGCCAAACCATCATTCTGAACGAATTCGTGGACTAAATCCTTGTCTTCCTGCGGGCAAACAAACAAAAGCAGTGTCACAGTGTGGCTGGCGGGCCGCAAGTTCTGCAAGCTTCAGTGGGCAGCGGTCTGTCCTGTTGAAGACGTTTCATAATCCGCGCCCTAACAAAAACTGTAGCCACATAATTTACAAATAGAAACTAATTCTGTCAGCATCCCCTTTGATAATGTAATGTGTTATTACAGGTTCGATTATAGTTCGAACAGTAGAACTGGAAGCAGAGGTGGGAACGGCGATTTCTGCGCCCGGAGAAGGTTTAAAGGGCTGCTCCACCCCTCCCCCCGAAATTTTTAAAACTAAGAAAGTGCGACAGGAAACATCACCTTTATACTTTTCAACTCAGTGAACAGTACAATTCGCATCTTCCCTCCTTTCGTAGCTCGTAGGCGGTTTCACCCTTGGGATTACGCACGCCCGATTTGGCCTATAATTTTCCATTAACAACATATAAAAAATTCAAGATTCGTAAATACTGGGTTACGCTCGAAACATTAACGTGCATTACTTGGAATATTATTCTAAAAATTAATACATGTTCGAAGCGAAAGTCTATGTCGCACAAAACAAGGTACACTCCCTTAAGTACTACACAGTCAAAACATAACTGGAACGCGGCGACAAATATACAACATGCGCATTTTTGCAAAAACTTGTGTTATGCGCACGAAATTTGGGTTTCGATGGGCGCGGAGGGATACTGAATATGGCGGTCCGCACACCCCACAGGCGCGCCCGCCTTGCACTTAATTCAGTCACGTGTCTGGTGGGTACTGGGTCGAATTTATACATACGTAGAAGTCGAGTTACGTAAAGGTCTGCAGGACGGTATGTCTCGGTAATTTATTTTATAACATTTTCTGAGTGTGGACGTTTCATCCTGTCTCTTGTCTGTGCCCAGGACAGCTACCCTGCTCAACTCTGCTTTGGACTTCTGATTCTTCTGCGGGTTTCCAACGATTCTCAATATTGATAAAGCTACAGCGCCTTACTCCAGGCTAAAGGCAGCCCGATGAAGCTCCTACCGGATGACTGTTTCCCCACGAATGTGCTGACAAAGGAAGGTGAACACAGAAGACGTACGCGAGACAGGAGTAACAGCCTCACCTACAATAGTCTTGTGTGGATGAGTCACATCTTGTGTAGATTATTGACAATTAATCAATACTTATCGATTTGTATCGAGTATTCATCATTATCGACAGTAATCAATTAGACTCGATCGCTATCGATTACTACGGATGGTTACGGAGCGACGGTGGAGTATCGCGTGAATATTATGAAGGCCCGTCACGTGTGGGTCACGTGGCTACGTAACACTTGAGGCCGCCATGCCTAATTAAGAACTATGGCCTGAATGCATACAGCAACACTCTCAAGCCCGACATTCAGATGGATCGAGAGAAGTTTGCTTCATGCTGCGGCCACTTTATCCGCCGTGTCTATTCAATGGGTAGCCGGGTGGACCCCAGCGTCGGTGATTGTGGTAAGGGAAAGAAAATTCCTTTCCCTTCCAGCAACTAAATCCCAGTCATCCGGTCCTCAGCTAGTAATGACAATAATAAATACAAAATTCTAAACTCTTCAGCAGCATAATGAACAGCGTCTAAGTTGGTAGCAATGTGCATCCTGCCTACTTTAAGAGTATACTGCATCGTCGTTTCTTGGATGCGGGAAACGTGACTTCTTACTCTCCACTACGCACCAAATAGGGCTTCACCACCAACCTGGCACTTGGCTGGCCTCAGGGTAAAATGCGGTTAACTTGTCCTGATATTATAACAGACTGAAAAAACATAACCGACAGGACAGAGCGTCTCCTACGCGAGAATCTGACCGGGAACCTCCTGAATACATGACTTGCACGCTGTGTGGGGATGTCGACAGTTTATTGGCGTGGCAATAACAGTGCGTGTAGTAGTATAAAAAGTAAGGTTGTCTTTGTTCACGCTGTAATGGCATATGGATTTGTGAAGGCAGAGCTCCACTCATTCTTAATCTTGGCAATAGATTGTGATTGACCAGATTCACGCCTCAGTCACTTTAACCCCGGGGAAAGAGCCCCCAAGATACATTGTATAGGTGCTGGGAAGGCCACACAGCCGGTCTGGACAACTTGCCTCTGATGGTAATCGAACCACGACGTCCCTGTTGTCCAGCCCTTTGCCTAGTAATTATACCGACAGAGCTGCCCCAGCTGCGTATACATACAGCATTAGTCACAACCTTAATCGTGTTTCGTTTTCTAGAAGTTGCAAAGCGGGAACTCGGTAGGAAAGAACTTTAAGAAGGTAGGGCGGCAGTGATGTGTTACATAATACACTAATCCGGTAGCACAGAAGAACATAAAGAAAGCCTTGGTAACTACATCCCGCACTGGTGTCTGAGCCAGGGCCTTGCGGTTTACAAGGAGGCATGTGCAGAAAATTGTTTGAGTCTTTCCAGTTGGTATGCGATGTCCGTTCCCTGTATCATCCATGTAATGATACACTGGTAGCCCGTTGCACTGTAAGCATTACATTTTATCGTCATAGAATTCTAAGAATTCGCCTGTGGTGGAGCTACACAACGCTTCGCAGCTTGAAGTGTCTCGTCTCCAAAGAATCCAACACGCATTACCATTTTTCCTCTTTATCACGCTAACAATTACAACAGGGCTGTACATCCCGCGGCCCTTGGGGGGCGCATGCGATGTTACAGTTCTCATACCACTGGCTACCTATAAGCACAGTGACAGGTGAATAACTGTCATTAATCGCGCACTTAAAATTTCGAAGAGCGCGGCTCCCACTGCACGGATTTCCGCCAAATCTGATATTCGAAACTTTCATAAAAATCTGCGGAGAAAATCCAAATTTCATTAAAATGGGGGCAAAAACATCAGGCACTTTACAAGAAGACCTAAGTGCGTTTTATTGCTGCCGGCCATATTACATCGCCATCAAAACGCTCTCTTCGAGTGAAATGGTATTGGGCTCTTACGACAGCCGAGGACGTGTAAACGTAACGCGAACGCGCCACAATGTTACGTTATGCGTACCCTGCCTATTTTGTTAAAATCTCGGACGGTCAACCTACAAACCAATCAACCGTTCCGCACCAAACTCTTGATAGGCCTTGCCGTGTAATCTGATATTTTCGAACCATCATGTTTCGGAAGATACTGCCTCCGTTTTCAGGATAGAATATGATGATGGAGGAACTACGTTCCCCCGGAAGATGGTATGCATCTACCAGAATGCACGGTGTCATAACACAGAAAACTAAAAAGACATGAGGCTGCCTTATGCACCCCTCAACTAATCGCTGAGGTGTGCAATAATGTTCAGCTCCACGGCGCGAAGAAACGGTTGGCGAAGTGAAACACATCACATCTGCATCCCTCCGCTCCCCCCCCCCCTCAACATTGCAGCAGATACGGCAGAAAACTGAAGTGGAAATTGAGAATGCGGTTGTCACATTGTCGACAGGATTTCGAAATGCCGTACATGGTTCTAGAGGGGACGGTCAGAAGTACCCTCTTGAACGATACGATGCTGGAAGAATTAGACTGGGTGCTATAAAAGGCAGTTTTCATTTTCACAATCGACCCTGACTTTTACGTATCGACTTATTTACGGTTAAACAAAACACGTGGAAAAATTCGTACACATGTGCAGAATTTATAATTTGGCTACATACAATTCATACGTCCAGGTTGTGGCCGAATATCGGGTTTAAATCCCAGCCGGGTGAGATGTAAGCTTCATGGGCCAGAGGTGCCCCCAGCAAATACCGAATAGGAGGCTGAGTGTGCCCCACAGCCGGTCTGGACGTTCAGGAGAACACAAAAATTTCCTGTCCCTGCTAGGATCGAACTACGACTTTTCGGTTGAGTAGTCCGTAGGACAGTCACTATCTTGAGTGAGCTATACAGGCTCACGAGGGGTTAACCCCGGCCTAAGATCAGGATATGAAGTCCGATGGTGAATGTAAAGCCCCATATATGCTGTTGTACGCGGCACGGACACTAATGCGATCTCTTTACACACACAAAACTCACCTGGAATATCTGCTTCAGAGAGAAGAGCGCCCGCCTCAGCTCTCGGCCCTCCGAGTTGAGCAGTTTCTCTGCAACACAAAGCAAACGTACATAAGCCACTGCAGACTGCTGAAAGTTATGTAATGATAGCACACCCGAGGCACATGGCTCGGGGCCTGCCTCATCGGAAAATATCGCATAAGCCGGAAATCAACGCCAGTTTCTTTTTCAAAATAGCCGCGAAGAACAGCAGGGATCGACGACCAACACGCAAGCCCTTACAGCATTTCCCAGTAACCCGTCAGGGGCACGTCATGTCCTCGTAAAAGAGTGCCACATAAGGCACGATACAGCGCTGTTCTTTCTCACTCAGTAGGTCAGTTACGTGTACCACTTTTACTTTTTTATCTCCGTCCCCGGAAGTTATTAATGTCTTTAATACATCTTATATATTTTCTACTTTCTCTGAATACCCCGATGGGCTTATAGGTACATGTTTAGGTGTGTGGAGAACTGAATTGCAGTATCCAGGACGCATCGTAAACATAACTGTTACCCGTGGTCCACTGCAATACTTCAGATCTTATGCCATTCTAGTTCCGGTCACGTCGACCGTTTACTTTCTTATCTTCTTGCGAAAGTCTCCAGTTTTGTGATAATATTCGAACACAGGACCTCACTGGGCCTGACGTCTCTGGGGCGCCTACTGCCAGTTCAGACTCTACCACGCAAAGTTCAGAGTTTTCTGTTTGCTTGAGCGAGGATTGACACTGGAACTGAGGTTAGACTGACACGTTACAAGGAAACGTGCGTTAACTCCACATAAAATGCTGTTATTGCACACGGTCATTCTCACCGCACACGCAATGAGGCAGGGCAATAATGCTGCACGAGTTCATTAAGCGTCTTCCAAAAGCAGACACCAACAGGTTAGTGGACGACCCGTCACCACAGGAGTGTCAACTTTGACCCCGCTAAACACGACGGTATGAGCCAGCCTTTACCTTCTGCAGCGTTAACACAAGACACACGTGTAAACAGTCAAGTTAATTAACCTTCCGTAACGGTTCGCACGGGTGGCCGCTGGCAGCATCCGTAACAGGGACTGTTAAAAGATGCTGGCGAATTACTGACATGCTTCGCTCAAACTGCAGATCTGTCTAACTTCCTTTCCTTCTTATTACTTAAGGAGTGATTTGGGAGAGTAGAGTCAAAATCACACACAGAAGGATAGATGGACAGATGGATGGATATACGCAGACAGGCAGACAGACGGACAGACGGAGAGAGGGAGGGAGGGACGGACGGACAGTCAGACGGAGGGGCGGGCGGGCAGGCGGGCAGGCAGGCAGGCAGGCAGGCAGGCAGAATGATATATACAATCAAATCCAGTCTCTATCGTCTAGCTCATGGTCAGTTCCTGACAACGATTTCCTAAAATCAACTACCTTGTAGTTCATTTAAATATCACCCACTTCTGCCAGCTGACAATCCAATCAGTCCCACTGTTATTTTCCAATTTTATGTGTTTTACAGGGTCTGTACAGTCACAATTCCATGCCGTGAGTTGTGAGTCTTAAGACCGGAACTCGCGCATCTGACAAGTCATGGCTGAATTCACACGTCTGTTGCAGGCTTCTAGTTTAAACCTTGGATCGACCCACTCCAACAGCCATCTTCGAGCATAAAACTTGATGCACTTAAAACGAACCTTCTGTGAGGCCACGTGATGAAAACATGTGATAGTTCTGGCCGTATGGTTGTCAGTATACCTAAAGAAAACCAGCCCAGAAATCTCCCAATTTTATCATAACCAACTTACAGAGTTCAACGCTACGTGAAGCTAACAAAGGAACGGTCGAACGATATTTCTCCATCACCAAAATAAATTATAGCAGTCTGGGTGAATTATATGAATGTGCTGTTTTATTTTAGCACGACGTGGCCGACCAGTTTGTACTGCTCAACATCCACATTCTTTGTGTAAGTTTGTTTGAACTCCGCCATGGAAGGCTGATGGTTAGGTAAGCAACCTCTGCCCTAGGGCTCGTAAGGTTGTGTATGCTATTGTGCCCGCGATGTACTTTATCGGTCACCTGAGTCGGATCTAAGCAGAAGATCGCACCAGTTATCATAGGGTGTATCCGAAACCAATTCCCTTTCAACAAAGCTCTCTTTAACAAATAGCATTCACAGTTCTTTCCGTTCCTGTTACATACTTTCTTGCAGAAGGAAAAAACAGTCATTTCCGCGTGCCTCTGTCACCAAACACAAGCAAAGCTGTAATGAACCTATCATATAGCTTGAGCAAACCGACTTTACACTGTGAATTACTACTAAACTCATTTCTGCTAACGCACTCTAAGCAGTGTCAGTTCAACGCAGCTCTTGATTTTATGCGCATTGTATCTGGCTCTTTCAGCAACTTGAGACATTAAGCAGGCGTCAGTTGTCACTTGCCACAATGGAAACACGTCCTTTTCTTATCTGCGTTACTGAATACACTGGCTTTTAAAATTCCAGTCCGACGCACAAACAGGAACAAGCGCATGAAATTATCATGTTATACACACAGCCTTTAAATCGCTACATAACAAAACTGCACTGAACAGTGCGAAATTACAGTTAGCAGTCTCATCTCGCTAAACACCAATATCACGACTGCCAAAAGTCGAATTTGAATTTCAGGCCTCGGGCCACAAACTATAATTTCTAAAGGTGCAATCAGGGAAGAAACGACGGGTGAAGTGAGCTCGGCCGAAGAAAAAAGGAACGCATATAGTATGTTGATGTGGACGTCCTTTGCAAAGCGCCACTTGGAAGACACAGGAGCCGCATCTTGGAAAGTTGCCACATTCAATATGGAGGAGGAGACGGATATTGTGAAAGAAGGTTTGGGTAAATGGTTCAGGACCATATCCATTCGTACACGAAGGACTGAAACTTTGGGATCCATTACTGGAGAGTTCGTTTAATCGTGGTACTACTGGCGCAGTATACATAACATGTCATTAAATTAGGCGGTTCAAGGGCACTGTCGTTCAGCTGCACTCGGACAAGGAACACACTTCCCTTACAACAAATTTTAGGAGCATTTCGACCCAGTGGGAGAACGCCTTTTAGCTTGACGTGTCCATGGGTACGGTGTAATTCTTGCCTTTGCTTAATGTTTCTACCCCAAACATTGAAAAACATGTTGGCGACAGTAACACATAACGCTGTGTCATATTTTGAAACCGCACATCACCAGTTTCATACGCGAAATACACGACGTATCATTCAAGAATACGTCTCACAAACAAAATGATCGAGAGATTTTTGGTCTTCGCAGCAGAGTAGCTGAAGATTCCGTTCTTCTGAGGTATGACGCTGCATCAGTGGGTAACTGGATCCCCAAGTTTTGACGCAGTGTCTTATCGCAAAATAATGAAATCCCCGAAATAACTGACTTTGTATCGCTCTCGGAACAACAACAAAGTCGAGAACACAGAAGAAATGGTTAAGAATACGGACTATCAGAACAGTAAGGGAGGAACAAAGACGGTTGGTACAGCGTCTTACTAGTAAACGTTTTTACACACACTGGGCCCAAGACAATGGAAATGTTCGCCACACCTATATCATAAGCAGCACTGCTTTGCAGCACTCATAACGCAACCGGCAAATTTTCATACGACGCGGTACTCCCCCGGTCTCTGTTTTGATATCTGTCGTCAGGCGCTCTGTCCAAGAAGGAAGCCACTGCCAACTTTTTTAAATATTCTGGAAAGGGTGGGGAGCAATTTGAAGAGAGGCGTTGCAGTGTGGCACTGAGAGATGAGCGAGACACGAGCGGCCCCTGGTTCAAAGACCTCTCAGCCTCCGAACCAGGTGCGTGCAACCTGCTGCCTGGCAACCGGTTCGCAAATCTCCCTCCTTGCGCCATTATCCCAAATTCTATCCCAAATTCAACCTCTGTGTTCTTAGTTTTACCATCTACTGTTACTTTTGAACAATTCATTCGTCTAATGTTACTTAACGACACTTGCTGAGGTAAAATACGAAGGGACAATAGAATGGATAATGAACCGGAAGAAAGCTGTTGTTTTGTACACATAACTGATCCACTGAGCACTTAAAAACGTTGTTCCAGGTACACATAAATAAGGATTTTCCTCCCATTTCTCATTTGGCATGATATGGACTTCGCAGTCCAGGATACACTAATAAATAATCCAGCATATGCGCGCATAAAATCTAGAAACTTAACATAATGTTATCAAGCTGCTTAGCCCAAAGGACGACATTTCTCACTTCTACTAGGCAAAACGTCGGTCTGAATCTCGAACTACTCATCATTATGCAGCATTTTGGCAGTCTCTATAGAGGCCTACAGACACTGAAAAAGAAAAACAGAAGTTCTATGCCTTCTTTCACGAAATTCTCCTTTTCGTGAAGTTTATGTTGATTTATAAACTTCTCATTCTTTAATACACAAAATCCTGAAGTCTAGGCATCCGCATCCGCGACTTTAGCTCAGCTCATTGCTTTCTTTGAGCCAAATGTTATTTCCGCATGGCAGATCAGAAACAGAATGCAGAAACGCGTGTCACCAGCCACAGTTCTTAGAAAGCAGCAAGAACTCTGAGACTACTGCCCTCATACTGGTATGAAATATAAAACGTTTCCATCTGAATGAGCTACAAAGTAAACGCAATTGTAATTGCATCGCGTAACTTCTGCAGAATGCTTCAGACCTACAGATCTCATTTACATTTCTTCACAATTACAGTATAACTCCAATTATCTGGACGCTGGTTATCCGTATCGGCTTGGCTCTTCAGGTAACTTTGTCGAGAATTCTACAAAGCTAATTTGCCTTGAAATTACTGATTATCGGATCGAGTACAACACTGGAAAGTGTTATTTCTGTCTGGAACTTCAAATCGGGCGTGGTCGAAAGGTTTAGATGCAGGTACATATTGTAAATAGTAACAGCCGAAGGGGTTCCCAAATTATTAATTAATAAATATTAAATTATTAAATATTAATGTTTTATTTGTACGTAAATAAACATGTAGCCTAAAAATAGTCGTTTGTAG
Organism: Coptotermes formosanus; assembly: GCA_013340265.1. NCBI lineage: Eukaryota > Metazoa > Arthropoda > Insecta > Blattodea > Rhinotermitidae > Coptotermes > Coptotermes formosanus. The sequence continues at coordinate 3,535,047 of BLKM01003281.1, read as the reverse complement.
AAATTCTTTCCACTTTAAATTGCCAATGTAGCCTACGTGTATTTTTAAAGAAAAAATCCAATTATCCGGATTTTCTGCATACCCGGACTCTCGCGGTCCCAGTTAATCCGGATAATTGGAGTTATATTGTACTGTGATTATTTTGTTTGTCACTATTGCCCTGCTATTAGAACTACAGTGTTCTGAAGGGTTCTGACAGTTCTTTATTACACTTCGAATTGCTCAGTTTCTGGAATTTGTCCGCCGTCTAGTATTCCAAACAGAACACATTTCGGAAACTGCAACTGTTTCCCTCCACAGGCAGAATGGTGCAGACACCCCTACTCAGTTTGATCGGATTAGCCGTTGACTGGGAATATCCCTTTTACCTAAGGATCAGTTTCATTTCCGGTGCGGCCCATGTCAGGTTTCTGGTGACAACGGAGTACAGGGGCAGGATGCCATTTTTCATGGCCAGCCATTATTTCAGCAGTAACAATTAGATGTGCCACAGCTGGCAGGTAATTGCTGCCCCTGGGTCTTTTATTTCGGCAAAACATTCAGCAGGACTCAAGAAAGAAGTTAACATAAGATATAACACGAAATCTGTGTATTAATATGCAATAAAACACCATAACTATACAAGATACACCAATCCTTCACATACTCTACTTGTTTGTTTATTTATTTAAAAAAGTCTTGAACATGAAGGATTATTGTACCACGTGGTTATAATGATGGTTACTTTATCGCATATTGTTAGAATTTTGTACACGATACAAAACGCATAACATCTATATGCTTTGCCTTCCAATTTCAAGAAGCACAATGTAAGCTCTTAACTCCAGGGTTAACATCACCAACATTTATGAAACCGAAAAATTTCTGTAACTCAGGAACTATTATTGCAAAGAATGTATATCGATGTCAGTGAGGAACAAAGACTTGAGGGTGCTCGAGAATAGGGTGCTGAGGAGGATATTTGGGCCTAAGAGGGAGGAGACGACACGGGAGTGGAGGAGACTACATAACGAGGAACTTAATTACCTGTACTCATCACCAAATATTATTCAGGTGATCAAAGCGAGAAGAATAAGATAGGCGGGGCATGTAGCACGTATGGGGGAAAAGAGAAGTTCATACAGGAGTTTGGTGGGAAGACCTGAGGGAAGGCGACCACTTGGGAGACCCAGGCGTAGATATAATATTAAAATGGGTCTTGAAGACGTGGACTGGGGCATGGACTGGATTGAGCTGGCTCAGGATACGGACAGGTGGCGGGCTCTTGTGAATGCGGCAATGAACCTCCGGGTTCCATAAAATGCGGGGAATTTCTTGACTAGGTGAGAAACTGTTAGCTTCTCAAGAAGGCCTCTGCTCCATGTCGTTAGTTAGTTAGTTAATTAGTTAGTTAGTTAATTAATTAATTAGTTAGTTAGTTAGTTAATGTATATCGATGGTGAAAAGCTTTATAAGTTATTCGCAGCAGAATTTTGTAAACTACAAGGAGTACCAGCAGTAATTGTGCGTCGACATTCAGCACAGGCCTACACATAGTTCCCCTACTCGCGCCTTTCCCATTTGCGTTGTTTCTCTGTGTTCAGGATAACTGCTGTTACGTCCAGTGGTTACTGTACGTAACACATGCTGTAATATTCCGTAAGTCTGCACATTCCCACAGAGTGCGTTCGCGTGTTTCTACCGTTCGCGTGTTTCTACCGTTCGCGCGTTCAACACCGATTATGCCGCCAAAAGAGTAGCCTATTAACTTAACTAGTCTTTATAATGGAGACAGATTTTGCTCTGTGTCAGGTAGAAAATACATTTTATGTATAATTTCGAAGAACTTTCATCTTCAAAGGCTAGTACGGAAATTAATTGTGCATAACGTCTTTTTGAGTGACTGCAATTTTTAGCCAGTTGAAGGCAGACTACGGTGGGCTGGGGGAAATACCAGAGATACAGCATACGAGATCCGCGGCTGAATGTAGCTAGCTCGGGATAATGTCCAAGAGCCGATACAATTGATGCCAACTGTCCGTTTCCGCTATAACAGCGCCAGTTGGTTTGACATCGACATAACACCAGCATGATACTCACTTTCTTTATCAATATGTACTCACCGATAATTGTGTGGACCCGTACGGAAAGTTGTGTGCGCAGCACAATGGAATTCTTTCGACTGCAAAGGAAACAAAACGCAGCATTAGAATAAACGTAAGACAGTGGTTCAATGGTAATTACATAGGCCTACTCTCTGTGGTATACAACTGCATTATACAGGCCTATATTGTGGGATGCTGAGATTGTATAACTTGGGATTAGAGCAAGATCAGGCTGTCTGTCGCACTGAACGTGTGTAGTAATAGTAGTAGTAGTAGTAGTAGTAGCAGCCGCGACAGTAACAGTAGCATTACTAGCATCGGAATTAGTCACACAATACAGAAATGTCACCTTACCTGCCAAACATCATTTGTCACCTCCTGTCGGCTCACTTATCGTATTAACATTGCCCACCCATCCGACCACCCACACGCGCAGCGAAATAGCAGCGGGAAATGACAAACAATACTCCTCATAAAATTTGGACCCCAGGTAAAATCAGAAGAGAAAGGAAGATGTGCAATCACACATGCTTCTCAAATATGCATAGATTTTCAGTGTCTCTATCGAGTTCTTCAGTCAGTTGCGTGGCAGCATTCAAGCAGTGATAGCGGCATCAGGTGCTACTGCAAGCAGTGATAGCGGCATCAGGTGCTACTGCAAGCAGCAACTCAACGAAATTTCGCTGTGGCAAGACGATGTAACTCGGCTCCCGCAACGTCCGTCCATTTCAATCCAAGGCGCTAGTTACGGAAGTACTGCCATTACAGTGCAATAGAAATGAATATGTTATGTCGTAAGAACTGGTGTCCCCCGACTGACAAGATGCGAATGGAGGCTTCAGCACATCCGGCCTGCGAGTTATGGTGTCCACAAAAAATCCGTCCGTAAGGAAACATTTCGGGTCTAAGTTTGTAGAACAGAATCATTCTTGAACAGATGGTAGTCGCTCAGATTTTTAAGAAACTTCCGCCTTTTATACAAACCGTCGGTTTATTGCCGTGTTCACAAAACCTGCAGCTGATCGCTATAAACAGAGCCAGATAAATCCACTCTACATCCTCAAACCCCGTTCCTTTAAGAATCACTGTAATATCACCATCCCACCTACGCCTAGGTATCCGAAATGGTATCTTCTATTCATATTCTCCCACTGTAATTTTTAATTATCTCGCTACTGATTTCACTACCCTGACGTTCCAGGTTCCAAATATGACATTTTTCTGTTACTTAGATCGTGCCAAAGAATTCACCAAGTTCAATGCCCTGTGTTACAATTCCTAATCAAGAACACACTAATGTGTGTAGAACTGATACAACTTTGTCCATGATCTTCAGATTGAAGGAACGCGTCCGACCGTGCCAATCGGCTGCTACGAAATTTCGATCTAGTTTTCCCTTCCTACTACTGTATATCGAATTATTTCACAGTGCGTCGGCGTTTTTAAGAACACAGACGGACCTTCGTGTCTTTAAATCTTTTGAAGACTAACATTAATACATGTTTTGCCTATAAATTCCATTCATACCTCATGGATAACGGATTCTGTCTCCACTATAAAAACCAGCAGATTCGCTTTAAGGAAATAACTCTGAAAATATGAATCATACAAGCACAGTCTTTGCAAAAGATGCTGTGACTCTCAAGGTCGAAACCCAAGGCACATACAGCAGTAACTGCACAGTTTTAGCTAAACAGAAAACCGTCCGTCTTTTCAACACAGCAGACAAGTTTGCAAATCTCGTACAAGACAACGTGTCTAAACCTGAACATGAATTCAACAGAAAATTCTCCTTATCAGAAACTTTCTCTGGTCTTGAGAACGTGTAATATGTGATGTAAGAAAATAACTGAATACGAAAACGGGTAAGATAGGATAAACGTAAAACAACGGGATTACAAACGATTCAAGTCTTCTGGGACACGACGCTGTTTCGTTGGGCACGCTGTTCCCACGTCTCGAAGGATCACGGCGCCTTCAACTTCAAGAATTCAACGGTCCAACCACTTATCCAAAGACACGTCGTTACATCCCAAAACACTTGCATCCTCAACCACACCGCAGCTAGAACCTCAAATCTGCCAGGTGTACATAACTTCCAAGCTATAACAGCGTATTTAAATGTCATGAAACCAACAAATTTATATTAAGTGGTTTATTCGCATTAGAATAACCTGTGGATGGAATCACAGAATCAAATACTTTGACTGTGGATTTGTGCCCTTTAAACTCGGAATTGCCTACACACGGTAATAAAACTCGCAGACGCTGGGTGGTCTTTTAACTGCACGACATTCGTAAGTAGTTCCATGAAGACTAGCCTAATGGTTAAAGTAACATTAAAGGGTCTGACACACAAGACGGTAACCCTGAAGCTAAAACTAAGAATGGTAATGCATGCTCTGAAAGATATCATTATTCCCTTCCTCGTATAGGGATATGGCATTGAAATTTTCATGTGTGCACCTGAGTCCACACAAATGCGCCCCAGGATGGCTGCAACTAAGCCAGGGGCCAGATGGGTCTGCTTAAAAACGAACACGAACCAGACGGACTTGAAAAAATAACATAAAGCCGTCCGTGTCATTGAGCACCACAAATGAAGGCATATGGCGAATAAGGTACAGCTCCACTCATTCTTAACCTCAGCATCAGATAAAAGTAAAGAGTCAGCTTCGCGTTCCGCCCGCTTTACCCACGGAAAAGAGTCCCCGGTACCCACTGAATAGGATACTGATTGGGCCCCGAGCCGATCTGGACATTCTGGAAAACAGAAAATCTTTTGTCCTGCCGGAAATCGATGATCGATTTCTCGGTCGTCCAGCTTGTAGCCTTATATCAGTGCACGGCCTGAGCTAATTAAAATGTTAAAAGACTAGCAATTATCTCTCCTGAACACATTGTATAAACACACCAAACGACATAAAAATAATGTAAGTAAAAATCAGTAACCAGCATTACTGGTAAGTGTAGAAATTAGAAAGTTACAGTTGATAAGTACAACACTTAACTTGGTCCACACTTAAAAACAATATTTATTGTTGTAAGAAGGCCCCCCTTTAAGAAAAATATCAAATTTCAAAAAAAACCGCCATAACATCTGTTCGGCAATCGAGAGCCCCTCTCCTATGTGCTGGTAGGAAATGCGAACACAGCTTTCAACTTCTGACGTGGAGAGATTCATTTTTATAGGTGGGAAATACAATGTTTTTGTTTCTTTGGCGCTTCTACTATTACAGCTAGGCTTAAGACTAACGAGTATTTTTTCCTGACCTACAATGCCACGTTTAACCTTAATCTAAGGGTTCACCCAGTGGCGTTCCTAGCTTTTGGCATTTGTAGTTGCTACGTTTTCCTTGTGTTTCACTAGCACAACTCTGCTGTTTTCACTGACACTTTACACTAGCTCGAAGGGTTTTACCCTCTTAAGCCTTCTCACTATATCACTGTTGTCCAGGAGTTGTAAAGCCTCGACACTGGTGTGTTGGTGGAGCCTTTCCTCGTGTTTCCTTGCGAACTTTTATATTTCTTTCTCCACAGTGTCTATTTCCAGATCCCTGTGGAGATCACTGTTCCCCACGTACCAAGGCGCATCGACGATGTTCGGGAAATATAAAAAGCTAAAAACGTAAACATTTACTGGATACTCCAAAACTCTTATTTCGGCCATATTATTATTATCATCATCATGATCATGATCATCATATTACTGCTATTTATAATACTTATTTATATTGCGCACGCTTAAGTAAAAACTGATAAGGAATGAAGATAAATATTAACATCAATGGAACAGCGGCAGGAAGTGACAAACAATACTGGCCACATAAAATACTGGGCCTATGCTAAGCCAACCACACCAGTGCAGGCAACTCACAGAAGAACTAACGAAGAGACTACCAAGATTACATCACTGAAACTAACATAAATACCCAACTACCCTCACTTATCATATTGTATTGAAATTCATCAATATTAACACGGATTCATTCGTCGTTTTGGTGTGCATTGCCTAACCTGTCAATGTCAGCCCTAACAATAACTTCAGACTGTGGTTCTCTGTCCTGTGATACTGCAGTCTCGTGTTTATCAAAGTTTCGAAACACCTGCTGACTCCACCTCCAGGGAACCAAAGATTACAAACAACTATTACGCACGGAACCCAGTAGTGGTAATGACGGCTTACAAACCGAAACGCAACGAAGCAATTAGGGAATAAGTATTTATCATAATGGATGTTAATAAAATAAGTGTAAACTATATATAAAGAAAGGCATGGAAACGTATTTTCAATTAACGAATTCATTAAATAAACTGAAGGGACTAAAATGGGAGCTGGGATATTCAGTTGGTGACTAGGCTAAGGGCTGGAAACCCAGAAGTCGGGGTTCGATCCCTGACAGGGGACAATATTTTTCCTCTTCCCCAAGGCGTCCAGGCTGGATCTCGGGCCTACAAAACCTCCCATCTAAAGGGTATTGGAGAATTCTCACCAGGGTAAGGGGGCCGGAGCGTAAAGCTGCGATCACTCTCCCCATTTAGGGATGGAGTTACGAATACGCGCAGCTATGCCTCTGTTCACCCATGTCCTTAGGGAGTGAACGTTAGTTAAGTACAGAGACCTTAAATTTATCGTTACTTTGAGTGACCAGAAGAACTAAGCTAAGGAAACAACGTCATCATGCTACCTACATAAGAATCAGTTACCCTACTGAGACGAACTAAACAATTTAACTACGAAATTAATACAGCTAAATTAACAAGTTACTGAAGTCAATCATTCTTTGATTTCGGAATCCTGAGTTTTAAAATCTTTACACAAACATCAGTACCGAAAACACCGTATAGACTCCGCTCTGTATTCGGGGATTCACTGACGAATTTCACGGTCATTTGGTCCGTTCAGACAGGAGCACCTATAGCACCTGGGCCCTCTGAAGCAGCAATTTCAGGTAACGCGTTCAGAAAATTCAAGTCTTACTAAGGTGTCTCCAACATAAAACCCAACTAGTTAAGGCTGCATACAGACACAATCGCTGTTTTTTCTCAGAACCATACGAAAGGCATCTACACCCTACAAGTAAGATGCAAGACTTTTAATGGTAGTACATATAGTTATCATTGCGGGTTAATGATGAATCCTTTATAGCCCAGTGGCTACTATACGTACCGCAAGGGGCAAAACCTGCCTGCGTTTTGTTCGCACATTTCATTTATGTATTCCATATGTTTCTTACAATAAACAGCGAATATTTCCCTATACAGCATTCATTGATTGTGTTCCTAATGGAAGAACGTTGCGCTCTCTGACAGGAACAGAGCGTTTCTTTTATCGCTCACAGAAGGCTGCAGCTTTATTGCGCAGAAAGCTTGCATCCGCCAAAATATCCCTTGATGGCTGCTGTGCCCAGGTCAGCGACGAAAGACGCGTTCTGTATGAAATGAATCTTTATACGCAGCGTATATTTATGCTGGTCTTCAACGCGTTACAATAGGCTCACTGTCAGCTTGTTTGCCAGGTTTCACAAGAGCGAATCATCACCTCGTCCTAAGCTATGTAATGTGAAAAACGTTAAGCGAAACGTATTCCCAAATGCCTTTTTTGTGCAACGATGGAAATTCGTGTGACCTAACAGCAGACCATCTGTTTACCCAAAGATGCAGTGTTCTGGCACGCAACGCAATTAAGCAAACCTGGATATCACGAATTGGAGGCTTCTGACAGTGGTGATGAGAGCGACGTCCATTGCGCAAGTCGCCGAGGCACTGACTGCGACCAACTGTCGTCGCGTCCCCCACCCGCGGGCCAAAATCAGCATGCAGTCACACGAGTAATGTGTCATCAGGTCCCAAAGACGCATAGTCCTCCCAGCAAGAGGTCACACTCAGTCCTCAACTTGTGATCGCGGCCGGTCAGTAACAGGACTGTTCGTGTTGCTGGTCCTGCAGAAGCATCCATTCTACGCAGCTTCAAGTCTTCTGGAACGGCCTTGTCTATTAGTAACTAGACATCGACAATTCGGAAGAGCCCATTGCCTCCATATTCGGTGTCCAGGACATCAAAGGACCTAATGACACGGTTTCGTGTCCCAGACGACTTGAATCTTCATCAACACCGCTGTGAAAACCTCAAATATCACATTCTTGCTTCATTTCCAAAGTTGTAATTTGCCCCGCATTTCAAACTTTGCCGCGTGATGGCACGCTTGGATACAATTGTTCTATCCTCTTTTCATTTTCACTTACCCAAAATTCAAGTCTTAACAAAACACTTATCTTCAGAACTAATTCTCTGGCAACGTAACCTGAAAATGCAGTTAATATTGAAGCACGAAAATAAACCGTCTTCTCGGATGTGACAGTGTAATCTTGTAGATATGTACCACGTTTCAGAAAAACCTAGAGCCGGCGGCATCACTGTAGATGACGGAAGGAGCAGGTTCCTCTTTAAAATCGGTACACCTCTGCCAGGCTGTACTGAATCACATACCAAATGGTATATTCACAGTCACCGCCCTCAGAATCTCAAATATCACAATTCTGCAGCACGTTTGTGATTATCTCCTTCATATAGCTTTCAATATTATATTCCTAGCAGCACCGAGATCTTGAAGTGACAACCTTCCACAGAGTTTTCTTCATCGGACTCTGCAAGAATTTATTTTCCTCTTCCAAGATAAACATTCAGACCTTCATTTCGTACGTCTAAATATTGAAACTGCACATTGTGAAGTGTGGTGAGTTATTTTAAAGACATTGCAACGGTTATAAAACGTCTGGCAAGCATTCAGGAGGTATTATATTCGTATCTGGACTGTCAAACCGATTCCGACGCCAACTTCATCCGTGGACACAACATTTTAAACAGCCCTCTGCCGTATACCCTTAAATTCAACAAAGTAACTCCCAAAGCCTTTCTACGCTGCACTAAATACTGTACAGGCTGGGGGGATGAGAGTCGTTCTGTATAATAACTGTCAAGTGGTGCAACAACCGACGTTGGTCAGGCTTTTCTACTTAGTACTGCACGCGTAATTCCATGAATGTACTAAGTTTCAAGTCGCACTGATGAATCATGTGGAGTTGGCTTTATCACAACGTTATTGTTAACGTGGTGCGTCTAACTGGAATACAACGATAAGCATTATGATCAAGAGTGACGGCAGTGCTAGAGGTGAGAGACAACAAGGTCGATGGCACATTTTAGCATTACAGTGTATGACAAAGTTCCTAGGGAAAATACCTGAAACTTAGGTCTGTAGTTCTGCCTAGATTCCAGTCTTCTGGGATGCGGGTTAACAATCGTAAAAGTCTCAAACCTCACTTATAATTTTCCACTTGCGATAAACCTTCATTCGCTTAATTTCATTCAAACGTAGGTCTGTAGTTGACACGGTGTCGCTAAATATCCCACAAAGCATGCAAGACGTAGAGTAAATCAATCGCATGTAACTTTTTTCAGTGTACGACCACACGAGTTGCAGTCATTGGCACAGGGACAGTCCAGAGACGAGTGTGACGACCGGAAGAAGCAGACGGACGTGCAAGGATGCTGGCTCGCCTGACAAGGAGAGGAAGATGCTAAGAGAAGGTATGCTGGAATGTGTGCCCTGTGGTCAACAATCGACAGTACGGATACATATGACCTCCATTCTTAACAGCGGTTTGTCTTCCAACAATTTTACGCGTAATAATCTTACTTCAAGGTAAGAGATAAAACTGTCACAGTCACACAGAAAACTTGTACAATTAAAATAAGTGACAGTCCGCACAAACATGCATATTAAAAGCCGCATGTGGGACCACTTGATCATACGTATTCACTTTAAACTGTAAGATGCGCCCCTCCAAGCAAAAGTATGAAGATTCCATGGGCAGCAATTATGAAACGTGACCAAATTATGTTTTGTTCAAAAACATATGAATTTCTTACGCCACGACAATTTATTGCCAACTGCCAATAGAATTATTTCGACTATATATTTTCATTTATTTCGCTTCATATTATTATGATTCAAGTTATCATCCAGCTTAAAACGGTTTTTCCCTTACTTTCCTCAATGTAAAGTTCTTTATTTTTGTTAATATCAACCCTGCTCTTTCAAAACAACTGACGATCGCTTGGTCCTCACGTGCTGAGATGCTGTCGTCTCCTCGGTGTTGCTAAGGCGAAAAACTGTCAGGTAATAAAACTGCGTTGGAATCAACAGGAAGTATGTCGGTGCATTACGTGCGTTATGTCACAACACTGTCAATTACTGTGATGAAAGATGAATGAACTATTCAACCATTCATCACCAACGCTCCATATCCATGTATTCACATGAATATGGAGAGTTGATGGAATTACACTACATTAAACCGAAAATGAGACCGTGAGTTAAAAAGTGGTGGCAAGGGGCTTTAAAGCAAAAAGACGTAAAACAATGGTTACGTGCATAAGCGTAACTTGGCCAATAACACGGGGGGGGGGGCATATTGACCATGGGTATTTGGAACTTTATTTTAAAAAGGAGTCAAATTTGAAAGCGGGGAAAATTGGTCCCAAAAAACGCAAGTTTTTCATTTTCTTTTTTCTGTCTATTTTTTATTTGCCATTATTCAATTCAGTAACCAAAAAATTATCCCTACGTTGGAAAGACATTAGGGGGCATTTGCCCCCCTTGGCGCCCCCCCCCCCCCCCAAGTTGCGCCTATGGTTACGTGTGCTTTAAATGCGCATTTCAACGTTCTTCACAACACAGCATAAGATTTCTCCGTATCTTAGCAACAGACTATACAATCGATGGCTATTTGATTTCGATTTTTCGCCTCGGAGATCCTTCCTCAGCATCCGGGAAACGGATTTACAATCGATCACGACTTTCTTTTGTTTTTAGCGTGGGATATGTTTCATCCGTATCTTAGCGATGGACTTCACACTCGTCACGTTTTTTCGCCGTACCTAATCAACGCGTTGACGAGATAGTATGACAACCGTATGTAGGCCTCAACGTACCGCGTCAGTTGCTTTTGTCCGATTCTAACCAACATTTTAGTAAAAATTCCCAATATAGGATTTCACGAAAATCCGTCCGGTTGAAGTCGACACGTTCCATGCAGACAGACGGACGGACGAAAGAAACCTAACGGCAGTTTTCGGCCACTTGTTTGCGAAGGTACCTAAAAACAAGCAGAAGAAGGTAATAATTCGGTACACTTTCACAACAAGCGCAACAGCGATGTTCAGGAATAAATACTATAAGTGCATGGCACGCCGACGTTTTTGGAAGCTAACAGTCACGAATTTCTTCGACGTTTCACTGCCGTATATACAGAAGCCCGCTGCTGGAAACTATCCTGACGAAGAAGAACACATTCTGCACCCTCTGATCCTACTTACAAAAGGCAGATATTCCACTGTGCATATGGAAAGATACTGTGCTGAAAAGAAAGACACGGTACTAGAACCAACGACCGAAATATTCGTGTCACATGAATCACCGTATTATTTTTGCAATCACTGCATTTTTGTAACATATTTTTTACCGTGTGCGCCAATTTGAACTGATAATGCAACCTACAATGAGCACAATTTGTGGAAGTTGAATAGATTTACTACTTCGTTGTTATACGTTTTGGCCTCATTGGTCATCCTCAGCGAAACCACTTCCGGTACTGTTGTAATTTAAAACGCAGTAAAGCCTTCAGTAACCCTTCAACAGTATCTGCAGTGAGATCCGCGCTTTTCCGGGATATTACGCAGCGTTGCGTGGTAATCCTTTACCTACGTTTCCGAAAAGCATTTCGTTCCCATCTGCAAGGGTCACGTGGTCCAAGACCCTTGACCCTTGAAGATGGGACCGATACGTTGTCCCGAAACGTCGGTAAAGGATTACCACTCGACGCCGGGTATATCCCAAAAGAGCGCAGATGTCATCAACAGGGCCGCGGAAGCCTGAAGTCACAGTATCTGAAGTGCTTTCCCTGAGAACAGTCAATCAGACTGAAACATGTAGGAACTAACCCACAAACGTACTTGTGATACAAAAATTCTGTACTTTGTTGGCTGCATTGTCAGGTGATTCAGTGCATTTATTCAACTGCATCCCATAGAACTTCTCATCGTAACTCTCCGTGCTTATGTGATTGCAGACTTACGCATCCTGAAAACCATAAATAGCGGTGATTCATGTAACACAAACAAGATCAAGTGAACCCGGGTCGACCCTCAGGGGACGAACACAAGAGTCTGTGTCCTGCATTCCAACAACCGGCCCCACGTCTGCAGGCTCTCTGAGGTCACATCGGTACGGACGGGAACACAGAGAAGCAAGAAACTGCTGTCGGAGTTTGCACTCGGATACTCTAGACTAATTTCCAATACGCCGCTGTTGACCTTACTATACAACAATTCACTTCGACGCGCTTATGTCTTTACTGCTGCCGGTAAAATGGAGTTTACACGAATGCACGTTCAGACAGGCCTCGAGACGTTTTATAAACTCAAGACATCCGAACTGTAACGTACAGCAATACAACTAGATTAGTCACCAAGGGTAATTAATTCAGCAGTACTTCTTGTAAAGCTGACAGCTGCCCTGCTAAGTAAGAAATTCCTCGCCTACTACGAAAGCCAAAGATTCATAACAGCGATCACAAAAGGCTGGCTCCTACACGGCCTCATACCTAAATGTGGAATTCCTAAGTCGAATAAATCAACTACAAATGTAAGTTAGTAGCGAAGTATCATCGAGGTCATTTGGTGCAGAACAGTACAGTTAGTGGCAGTGACATGCTTCATTGCAATAGTTCGAAATTTTCCTGGACGGAATGATATACAACAGAAACAATCTGATTCGCGGGTTAGTTTCTAGAGGAAAACAAAATTTCTCTCGTGTCTTTAGTCCTAATCCTTTTCTCCCTTTCCTTGATCGCTTTCGTAACTTTATCTGCTTCCTTTCCCTCCTTCCGCAGCCCTTTCGAAATCCTTCCATTTGCCTGTCCTATCGGCATTCTTGCCATCCCCCCTCCTCCCGGTTGAAAGTGTTTAAGCAACCATTGCTCAAAACACGCTACTAAAAAGTGAAAGAAAGAAAGAAAGAAAGAAAGAAAGAAAGAAAGAAAGAAAGAAAGAAAGAAAGAAAGAAAGAAAGAAAGTCAACCACGCTACGTACTACGGTACCAAAAGTTTTCCCCAAGGTCCGAGTCCCCCAGTGGGCGCTAGTAAATACAGGTTACTTTTGAACATTGGCTTTTATAATTATGGACTTAATTTAGATCCGTATTAATATAATGCGGCACGCAGTTGGTTGAGGCACTGCGCTACAAGCCGGAAGGTCGCGGGTCCAATTTCCCATGCGGTCATTGGGATTTTTCATTGTCTTAAACCTTCCGGCCGCACTATGGCATTGGGGTCGACTCAGCCTCTAACAGAAATGAGTACCCGGTATATCTCCTGGGGTAAAGGCGGCCGGTGCGCAGAGCTGACAATCTTATCACCTTCATGTGCCGACTGTCTAGAAATTCTGGGAGCCTCAGCCTCCTGGAGCCCTGTGGGCCTGTCCAGGCCTGTAATGGAAGAGCTTTACTAATACATTTCACACCACGGTTCAAGTCTATGTGTGGCACCATTAAAAAGAACTTTAAACAATGAAACTCGAAAGGATACAAGACACAATTACACGACACTATAGCAGGCTCAGGTGGTTTTTTTTCATGTGAAATGTAGCTGATGGGAGAAAGTGATGGAAAGAGAATTAGTTTCGGAAATAAGATTCGTGAGGAACGGGGCAGAGAAAAACAACAAAACGAACGCGAAAGATTAAATTTTTCTTAACTGCCTAAAAGTGGCGAAGAACAGCAGACAACTAGGTTAATCGCATGGAAATACTAGACGATGTTAGACAGTACTGATGTTAAAATACAAAGCAAAGGACACAAAAGGCTTGGGAAGAACTCTATAAAAGGTGAAGAGATCAATCGACTAAGCAAAAGTTTAGAGCCGGTCAAGAGATCTAACTGGGAAAGATGAAGAACAACATTTATGCATACTTACTGTTGATGTATTTAACGACGCTCTCAACAACTCACCATATAACCTGCCTTCGAATGGTCACGGTGGTTGGTGAAAAATGAGTTGGCGGTGTAGGAGGCAGCCATGGCCAAATTTAAGGTCCTACCTGGGCATATGACCAGACGGAACGAGAAGAACTAGGGTAAACCTGTCATGAGAACACGTCGTCGAGTCCAGATGTGAAACAGAACGTCCCGAATACGAAGTACAAATGCTATCCTCTCGGCCCAAAAAAAAACCTGCCAAAAATGTTACCTTTGCATCTTCTGTCATATGCCTATCTATGATGGCACATTCGTTCTCCAGAGGGTCCACACCGGCTCCGGGACTCACCCAGCCTGTTATCCATTGGCTACTTCAGGTGACGCAGCGGGGACGTGGAGATGACCGACCACTCAATTCGACCTACGCCGAGACCAAGATTGCGTGGAGATATACAGTATCTGCATTCCCCATACGCCTTCATATCGTGATGCTTAATTAAAAACAAGCATTAAGTTCGTGATTTGAAGCGTCCGCCGCGATGATGATGAGATCTGCGTTCTTCTGGGATATTAGGCAGCGTCGAATGGTAATCCTTTACCGACGTTTTGGGACTCCTGGACCCTTGAAGATGGGATCGATACGTGGTCCCGAAACGTCGGTAAAGGACTACCATTCGATGCTGCGTAATATCCCAGAAGAATGCAGATCTCACAAGCATTAAGTTATTAAGATTACCATTACCAAATCTTTAAATACAGTACCGGACTTGGCCGGCCTTGGGACACAATGATCCCCCATTCACGCGGAATCCCCAGATGCCCTAACGGACTCGCTCCACCAGAATTAATCCCAAAATGGAACGGATCAGATGGGTCTAATCCGTGAAAGATGATTTTTCTCGTGAGGTTATTTGCTCCGCGGTCACTTCCAGATATCCTCAACCGGCCGATGGATGATGCAAGCATTACTAGCGCCACGGCTCAAAGTTTTAGGCACCAAGCGTGTCTTAACACACCTGCAGAAGTAACACAGGGGTCCGTGCAAGGCGCAGCTGTTCTCCTGAAGTGCAAGCAGCAGATTGGGGTCTCGGTGTGCCACGGACCGACACACCTGAGTTGTTTTGTCGTTGTAGGATTGGTTCGTCTGCTGCTGGTGTTGCTCCATCCAGTTGGTGATGAGCCCCGCTGTGGGCGATGAATGAAGCACGGCCATAGCACAGTTCTGACTTCGTACTGATGCGTTTCCAATTTAAACAAAACGCACAGTGAATTCACATTTAATATTCTGAAAGCGATACTTCGGTAAATGAAAGCCTTCAGTTATGGTGTAAGACAAAAAGAAGGTAAATCTTAAATATTAAAAGTTTTCAATACTGATCCTCTTCTCTTTGGTTAATTATCTTCCCGTACGGTTCGAAATAAAAATCAGTATTAAATCGCTTAATCTGTCTTAACGGATATTCTGAAGTCTCTTTAAAGTACTACAGCAGATTTTTTTTTGGGGGGGGGGGGGGGGTGGTACCAAGCACTTGCCAGACACTGTACGGGAACACACCTCAGCAACACAGCTTGCAGTTCGTATGTACAACACGAATTCCTTTCTTATCAAAATACTTTCGCAGTGGTTATTTTCCAGCAGATGCACACGTCAGAATTAAGCCACGTTAATTCCACAGCTTGCACATAAAGAACAGACGCAAACAGATAACATTTTAATATAATTTGCAGTAAATCACAGTCGCAGTTGCTGTACGTGGCGGAATTGTTACTTTTTCGAACAATCTACCGCAACATTTGTGAACACGAACGAGGCGCAGTCTGAGCAGACATCACACTTAAACCCGTTCAGTTTCAGTACCTTGACCTTCAAAACCTCAGGGCAAACTCTGCAGTCATAACTGTACACACAAAGCGGAATGAAGGCGCACACGTCAAATCACAACTTAAAATCACCGGATTATCACCACAACGAGATTAGCTTCACAGGCGTTCTGTGACCTTCACCTCAACGGGCTGACAACTACGTCAAGAGCCACGCTACTCCGGTGCCTGCGAGATGCCCTGACCTACAACCACTACCAGCAGACAAACCGTTCATTCAGTTCAACATCTCAGCAGCTACTGACAGAAAGCGACAAGTCGTCTCCTTTCCCATACCACAGAATTATCTCTCTCTTGGCTGTATTCTGAATCAAGTTCATGTTCCACATTCAACATCCCAAAGACCTAGAAAACGGTTTTACATTACCTCTTCCCACGCACCAAACCGACTGCAGTCGCCAACTCGCAAATACCTAGCTTTCTCTGCACCACCGGAGTCACCCACCAGTCTCCTCCAGTACTTGACAAAAGAGAGCTCGTGACTGGCACAGGCTATAGTGCGGAACTGCTCTAAAAGTTTAGGTTCTCCGTTGTCACAGAAGAGGAAATTCCTAAAAACTTCGCAGCCTTGCACTATACGGTGCATGCCGTTATTTCACTGGTTCGCGCGTCTCCCAGCATTTCGTTCGTTATGCCAAATAGGCTATTTGACGTTTGGAAGTTACCCCTGTCCGGCTACGCTGTAAGAATGCTTAACGACCCACCTTCGATCCCAGACATTGCAGTGCGTATCTACTGCAGCAAAATACCTCACTACAGATATCACACTGCAGAGTCAGACATCTCTCTACCTTGCAATTTCGCTAAATATTCTGTCACTTCAAAAATTATTTTAAATAAAATTTACAGGTCTCAATGCGATTTATGTGTTACGTCAAGTCATTGGTTGAGCGATGATCCGTTCTGAACACTGTCTGTCTACACGCTATATAGGCCTACTATCAGTTTCACATGAACAGGTTACGCTGTACTGATTAACTCCACAGAACACAGCAATGGAGCCTTTCTTTTCAAACTACCAGACACTCACGTAGTCAAGACCCGCCCCCCCCCCCCGCTGTTTGCGGGATTATGTTCAAAAGAATACGCCATTGCATTTGCACCTAAACCACAATCACATACTCTCTTTCTTCTAAGATTCATTTTAATATTATCCTCCCATCCACACCCAATTCTCCCAAGCCGCATTTCTCTTGAGATGTACCGAGCAGAATTGTATATGCATTTCTCACCATTCACGTACTTTCATCCTTAACTTCCTCTTTTGTTGCACCGTGATATGTTCGGTTTCGGTGGACAGACCCAATGCTCGTCCGTATACAGTCGCTCACAAGTGTGGGTCATCTGATTAAACTAGGACCCATAAAACCGACAGAAGACAACTTGCCGCAGGCTAGCAAGGGTGGTCTGACAAGTCAGACACCAGCTGTAAACAACTTTAAGACGTTCTAATTAAAGTCCGGGCATCTACCAAGGTGCCTGTAAAACTGCACTTGACACTCCTTTGTGATTTCGTGAAGTCTGTATCTTGCAAGATACATTTATAATTTCTTCATGCAGGTAGTAACTGCAGCAAGAATGATCTTTAAAATGTTACGGTTTTTTCCTATTTCCCTTCAACGCGAAACTGGGTAAAATTTTAACAAAAAAGTAAGAAAGAATTAGAGCAATCCCCAGCCTTCCGAGATTCATCCGTGCGCCTGAAAATGCCTGTCAGGCAAACACTCATAAAACGCACATTACTTCCCAAGTTATAAATTTTATTTGGTCCCTGAGTCAAAAATTCCTCTACAGACATACAAAATGCACCTTAACACAACACAGAACGGTATATACGCAGGAAGAAAACATCAGTAATCAATTTCTGTATTCAAATGATATTCTTAGTTACTAGCCTTTTACTTCAATAAAGATGTACGCAAAATCATAAACATTAGGTACCATCCTCATTACAAAACACAAAAAGACGCTTCTTATACACTAAAATGTAAACTGTGCAGTGCTGGGGTTCGTCGGTCATATAAATTGTTCAGTGCTGGGGATGGTGTGTCATGTAAACTGTTCAATGCTGGGGTTGGTGTGTCATGTAAACTGTTCAATGGTGGGGTTGGTATGTCATGTAAACTGTTCAATGCTGGGGTTGGTGTGTCATGTAAACTGTTCAATGCTGGGGATGGTGTGTCATGTAAACTGTTCAATGATTGGGTTGGTGTGTCATGTAAACTGTTCAATGCTGGGGTTGGTGTGTCATCGGTATCTGAATCTGCGAATCCAAGACGATTCGGGAAGCGGCGACAACCGAAAAGAAGCACCGGAAACATCAACCATAGGTTTCCGCGGTGAAGGAGCTCGTACAGGCAAAAACTGGCAAGTAAATTGTTACAGCGATATTAATTTGTGCAACTCGTATAAGAGAAAACCCGTATACCGATTACTCGCGTACCAAGGGGCTACTCTAGAGGTATGTACTAATTACATTTGGTCGGGTAACCACACAAATTTCTACCCGCGGCGCGCCAGGTTATTATGCAACCCGCGGCAAGATTTGTAAATTATGTGCATACTATAAGAATTACGCAATAATTTAGGCACTTAGGTATGCCACTTATTGTTATTTTTAGGTATGCGGACAGTGAAGCAGCCCACAATAACGGGTGTGGTCCTTTGCCATAAGAAGCTTGGATGCCCATAGTCTAGCCGTTCACATAGTTTGCCTGCTGCTGGTCGTGATGTTGCTGGCTGTTTGGAGGACTGCGAAAATTAATCGGAAGAAGTTTAAATAGCTCGCACACACGACAGACCTGTGCAAAAAATGATGAATACAGGATAGTAACGAGTATACTGAAACAAAGCTGGCACATATGAATTAATTTTACACACGCACTGAATGATTTGACAGAATTAAATAGTATGTCAAGAGCTTAAATAGTCACGCATACAGGATACACTTGACCTAATACGGTTTCTAATTACATTCGGGGGGTCTGCTATGCTGACAGCATATTAAATCCTGCCCTTCAAGCATGCAGTCCGAACGAACCATCCCTTCAATAGCGACCTCCTAAGGAACATAACTAGGAGAGTGGTGAGACAAGACATTACGGTGGCAGCTGTCTGAGTGCTCCATACAAGGCAATACATACAATTACATTAAGCTCTATTAATTTACACTAACTTCAATCCAGTGACTGAGAAAGGAAAGTGGCTGGCCCTGTATGTTATTCAATTAACGAGGCCATTAACGGGCTGCCACACCCACTTCGACACTATCACTCTGTATTCAGATTTAACACGTTTAACCTCAGAATAACCCAGCCCGAGGATGCTGGAGAATGGAGTGCTGAGGAAGATATCTGGTCCTAACAGGGAGGAGGCAATAGGAGGATGGAGAAAACTGCATAATGACGAGCTTCATGATTTGTATTTCTCACCAGATATTATTAGTGTGATCAAATCACGGAGATAAGATGGGCACGGCATATAGCCCGTATGAAGAAGAAAACGCAAGCATAGTCTTAGTGGGGTAAACTGAGAAAAAGAGGCCACTCGGAAGACCTAGGAGCAAATGGAAGAATAATATCAAAATGAGTCTTGAATGAACAGGGTTGGAGGGTTGTGAAATGGACTCATCTTGCTCAGGCAAGAGGCGAGCACTTGTGAACACGGTAATGAACCAACGGGTTTCATCAAAAGCCATGCATTTCTTGACTAGCTGACGGCCCGTTGGTTTCCCGAGGAATCTGTTCCGTGCAGTCAGGTAATTAGTTAACCCTAGGCAGTGTATAATTGTGGGTGCATGTTCGGGACATTCAAACCATTCAGTCATCAGCTTGTAACATCAGAATTTTTCTGATCTTGTGTAACTGATGGTTTCCACTACATACCGAAGTTGTTTTGCAAACTGATTCCAACAACAGTATTCAGATTGTGTTGTGTCTTTCGCCCGGTTAATAAACTTAGCAGCAACACACTACGTAATTAACAGAATTCTGATGAAAGGACATCATAAGGGAAAGGTCAGCTACAGTTACCACTGTACTGGTACACTGCCGATCCCACCGGCCGCGCGGTCAAAGGCGTGGGTCTGCGACCGCTCCTTTGCTGGGATTGTGGGTAAGAATGCCACCGGTGACATGGATGTGTCCCTTGTGAGTGTTGTGTATTGCCAGGTAGAGGTCTCTGCAATGAGCTGATCACTCGTTGAGAGGAGTCCTACCGGCTGTGAGTGCGTCTAATTGTGTGTGATCTAGAAACATCTACAGTGAGGCGGCCTGGGCCCGAATTGGGCTGTTGCGCCACAGCAAAGGAAAGTACTGATATACTTTATACCGTAAGCTAAATAAATACAAGCCTGCCCAGTGGAATTCGACGGGACAGTAACAATTTTAGGGTTTCCTTCCGCTTGATACAAGCCTGCCTTAATGGAATCTGAAGGGACAGTAGCAATTTTAGGGTTTCCGTTTGATACCGGTGCTGAATCTTAGCTAAAAAGTACTTCACAGTAATAACCCGCATGTATTTGTGATCTAAGTCACACGCAAAATACGCATCCGGCATATGTAAGCCTATGTTCTACTACACTGTTACAGTTCTTTCGTAGAAGCAACTGCTGTAACTCACTCCTTGACAGCACGTAAAGTTGAAAATGCCCCTTGTCTTAGTATTAAAGACAAAAATACAAAACAGACTTGTTGATATTGTTTTATGTTGTGACATAAATTGTTGGAATAAAAACAACACATAAGATGTATTTTTCCGAGGTCTGAATTTATAATAAAAATTAAAATAATAAAAAGTGCCTGCACATCGTACCGTTGCGTACCGTCAAAAAATGTCACTTGTTACAGGGCAGTGCAGATATTCAGCTTTTTCTTAATTTCTTTATATTTTCCTTCCTCTGCCTCTTCTTCCTCCCGTTATTTCTTTTCCCAGTAGCCCATTCAAACATCCTGCGTAACTTCTTACATGGTTGGACTAACTAAGTTGATTTCCCATTTGTGGCAAGAGTTCTCCTTCCGACATAAAGTTCGAGAAATACACCACAGAACAGAGGCACACAGACAGGAAACAGGGAATGTCCAAGTGTATCACGTTTGGCTAAACATCTGTCCCTTGCTCCCATTTAAACGTAAAACCATTTCCATTTATTAGGCAGAATTTCATGTTCGCTGTCGTACCATATTCGCAAAAGAGATTCGTATGCAGTCAGAGGTGATGTTTCCGTTTAATGTAGTTAAAATTTTGTATAACGAGTTTAGAGGTCCTAATGAATGTCAAAGTGGCACCTCTGTTTCATAAGGTGAGTCACAATTACCATGAAAACGTTTTACACACCTGAGACAATATTCGAAGGTCTTGCACAAATTCAAACACCGAATACCTCAGCACAGACACTAGCACTCCACACTGGGGAAATCCCTACTCTGCACTCCGATGATGAAACGCTTTCTTTATTTCAGTCAGTTGTCACGCCAAGAGAATTACGGCACAGCGTCTTAGAATAGGCTATGACAAGTCCTTCCATTTCGTTTTAATTCACCATTCTCGTATGCGTCGCTGTGTAATAAATTAACATAATGAAGTGTCGTTAAGTAAATGAAACACAAATATTTGTAGATTTAAGCACGTGACATAAAAGCTGGCCGATCCCAGCGGCCGCGCGGTCTAAGACGTAGGTCTGCGGTCGAGCGCTTGCTGGTATCGCGGGCTCGAATCCGACAGGGGGCATGGATGTTTGTCTCTTGTGAGTGTTTGTGTTGTCAGGTAGAGGTCTCTGCGACGGGCCGATCCCTCGTCCAGAGGCGTCCTACCGACTGTGGTGTGTGTCTGAGTGTGATCAAGTGGCAATAAAAACCCTCTACACCTACTGTGAACAAGTAGGTAGAAGAGGGAATGACTACGAAAAGAAACGAAACATAAAAGCTGGAAATATTTACCCGATAGTAATGTTACTTTATGCCAGTTACTATGGTGGCAACTGATGGATCGTGCCTTGTCCATGACGTATATGCAGTCAATGCTGACGGAAGACCAGCAGGCTAGGTTCTTATTCGTTGCAGTTCTCCGTTTCACATTTTTTACTTACTTCTGAATCAGAAATTCTGCCTTTATGCTTCCTACTGTGTGGTGGTTCGATTCCAGAGTGAAGAAACTCTAACGGCAAATGCGCGTTGTGATATGTAATGCAGACAAAGACAACGCTATGTGGGTGCTATGTTGGAAAATGATTCTCCCCGAAAATGTCAGGCATTGTAACTCTTAGAACACCGTGCAAATGATATTAATAATTATTACCAGAAATTATTACATGTTACCACCGCGGAAACTAAGCTGTAGGAACACATTCTGACTGGGTGTTTGCGACCCCACTTTCCATGTAAGTACGGCTGGCCTTGACATACGAAGAACGTTGAGGTTGGCAAGGTCATGTGAACTTCCGAAACAGCTGAGCTAATAAATGCTGAGCAACATTCGCAAGTAGACTCTGACAAGCACCCACGTGAAGGAAACGATGTTAACACCCTGTCATAACATCACTGGAGTCACCACAATGCTCCACAGCCCCGCGAAACACATTAACTATGTACCTGGATACAAATACTTACTCAAACATGCGGAAACTTACGTGTATATTATATCTCCTCGCTCTGCCTTCTTTAGCATTGCAGCTCTTGAAGTTTGGCCTTGGCTTCGCTTGTTATATTACCTACTGTATATTATATGTATTATAATGGGAAAATGTAAGGCCGTTAAGCTTGCCGTGCGTCTGGGTTCGGTTTTCAATTGAAATCCTTATAGAAATAAACCGTGAAACGGGTGGCCGACGATTGACGGAAATTTTGCGGCTTGAAGAACAAGAAGACCAAAGAAACGCTCAAACTCGGTACACGCATTAAGTTGCCTGTTTTATAAACATGCGAACAAGAAAGTTGAAACAGACTCACGTATTTAAGTTTAGTTAAGATTTTCTGTTTATAAAGCAGAATTGTCATAAATCAGTTCTTGACACGAAGCAAGTGTAACGCCTCTTCAGTCGTCACGCGCACGTCCCTTCCCCGTGGACAGTCTTGTAGCTTTGGCCAACTTTCTATCTTCCTCAGCAAAGGAGCCAAGTAGGTCGCATCTTCCTGGTGCTCGAGGCTTCCATGTCCAGCCTGGTGGAGTAACCTTAGTTTCTGGACCAATCGAAACCGACCTCAACACACACACACCGTAGCTGTCAAAGAAACACATGACCAAGGCACACTCATTTTCTCAGGTCCTGAGTTAATCCGTCCAGTCAGCTCGATACAACGCGATAAGTTACATCACACATGGCATTAAGCAAAAATGTCATTAAGACCCACGGTACTTATTTGAAACGTGTTTAATTGTGATATATAGTAAAATAAAAACGAAGAAAAACAAACGCTCGTCCTGTGCGCTGTGATATCTGTGTTTAGATTACGTTCGCAGCCTTAAATTTACGTCCTCGATAAATAAACAAATAAATAAACAAATATCAATGCCCAAGTGACAAACAAAATACCAAAGCAAGACATTTAAAAATGTGAATGTTTAACCTTTTAAAGCCTAGCGGTAACTTTACACACCACCAGGTTTAACATTAAAAAATTCTACGTGGTGCCCACATTGCGTTTATGTGTTTTGTACGGATCTCAGAACAAACAGCAACTTTTGCCTTATAAAACATTAAGAGATTGGTTTTTATAACCGAAGTGGAGAGTGTTTACAGCGCGGTACGCACGGAGTCCTTATATTAAACAGATACGCTTCGTCTTTAAAGGGTTAAACTAAATTCCCCAGTATCCGTTTTGTTTAACATTTTTACTAATATCGTTAACTGTGACAGCAAAATCCTCAATAGGCGAAGTGGGAAAGTAAACGTAGAAGACGCACAGAATCGGACAGCCTAAGTTAGAGGTCACACAAGTCTGAAACACCTCCCGTTGATCCAGTAATATTAAAAATGCAATTAAACTGCGTTACGGTTACGACTGAATTTAGTTTCAAGATGCAGCACACGTACATAAAAAACACTTCATCGTGACTGATGAGCTTCCCACAACGTTGTTATTGAAGATTCACGTCTTCTGGGTTGTTGCACCATGTCGACTGGTAAACAATTACCGACGTTTCAAAGGATCACAGTGCCTCCATCTTCAGCGTCAACCAGTCTAAAACCAGGCAGGCATTACGGCCCTTCGAAAGGCAGGTAACAATTTACCAGTCACTACAACCTAACACTCCTGAAGACATGTACTGTATATTCAAACTTCAGAAAGACAGAAAAGAAAAAAAAAACGGAAGAAAAACAGACGTAATAACATTAAAAATTGCCACGTTCTGCTTCACATGCGGAGTTTGTGCTCTGATTTTCGGAAGAAAAGTCGGTTATTCTGATAACAGATTTTCAGTGGTTCTCTTTATACCTTCCAGACAAATTCTCACGCAATACATTACATTAAGTCACAGTCACTTCCTTCCACCAAACCCCATTTGGGCCGTGCCATGGCTCAGGCGGTTAGCCACCGGCCTCCCACCGCGGAGGACAGGGTTCCATCCCGGATCAGACCATGTGGGATTTGTGGTGGATAAAGTCGCACTGGGGCAGGTTTTTCCCCGATTACTTCGGGTTTCCCCTGTCAATTTCATTCCATGGGTGCTCCATTACTAGGAAAAGGATATAAAATAATAATCATCATCAGCTTCATCTTCATCATATGGTTGCACAATAAGCCTTCAGGCTGCAGTGCGCCCGTAGTGTCTGCTGCGGGGCTGTTCTCCACTAACAAGACCACATGCATTTCCTTCACAGCCGTAAATTACGCGGGTTGCCTTCGCGCGGTGTTCTGAAGTATGGTGCATGATATTTCATTACGAATTAACTCATCTGTCCACTTACACAAATACGTAGTACATTCAGGTGCTGACGGTACCATGCAACGCATTTCCATACATCTGCGAATTTGTGGGTTCCCAAAACGGTAATACTCTTTGTCAAATTCGAAATTACGTCCGCAAATTATACGGGTTACCAACGGCACATGAATCTCTTGTCTGAGAAACCGGCACTCCAACTGCCTCGAATAACAACAAGTATAAATTAGGCGTTGAAACTTCGCACTCACAGACACTTCATCCGTACAAACTCCAATATGGAGGTTTAATTTCGTCCGGCTGAATATTTTCAGATGGTTCTCCTGGGTCTGTAAAGCGAAATCATGCAAGGGTAATGCCTTAACTTTGGCCACAATCGCTTATTTCCAAATCCTTAACGTCAGCACAGAAACTCATACTGAATAATAATAATAATAATAATAATAATAATAATAATGTTTCGACAGTCAAAAATCCACGAATTAAAAAATACACACCAACGGCAATTACTGTACAAGAATAAAAAACATGACATATTTACTATAATCTTACCTATTTTTTTCCCAATAAACAGAACAAGCTTAATTTCACATACTTCGGTTTTCGTGTATTAAGTTTAACTAACACTGTTTAAAAGTAAATAAATAAATAATAAGTAAATCAAATTTTGTAATGACCAAGTTCAAATTTTATCTTCATATAATTCGTCAGCGTGCTCAAATAGAAAAGGGTATGTAGGAAATACACAGGCTTTAGTCCTGCAACACTTCCGTCGAAAAAGGAAAAAACTCGAAGGATAAGACCATATGGAGGATTTACACATGAACAGTAGAGCAGTATTAAAAGGAATCTTCGGAAAATAAGCTTAACCAAGCTCTATCACAATACGCTCCAGTCGTAGGATTTTGTGGACATCACTGCTAATGCGAGAAATTTCTCGACCCGCTGAATTACTAATCCGCTGGGTAAACATCTGCCATACTCAGCTTATTTTCTCAGTCTTGCTAGGTGTATGTCGGGAAAGTACAAATATACCACGGCTGCCTCGTTCCAACTCTTTGTCAAAGTATTACGCATAACCACCTTCACTGAACGTCGAAAAGACTAACAACTTAAGAGAGCATCGTTTAATAAGCTCGTAATTAATTAACGAAAGAGGATATAGATCTGTTTGGCCCAGAACAATAATAAATGTGCAGCTAATTGTAAAAGAGAACAACTGCTGGAGATGAGGTGAAGGGAACTGTAGATAATGAAAACGCCCCGTGTACAGTCGATGACGGTAGCGTAATTTATATGTCATGTCCCATTTGAATAAACAGGGATACGCAGGTCAGTATATTTGTGGGGGTTTCTTTAGAAATACGTTTCTAAGTGCTGTGTTCAAACTTGGTTAATAGGATACTCGTGTATAACAACATGGCTCTCCAACTGCTGTCACGTTCAATGACATTACTGTCCTACTGCTTACCGTACCATTTCAGATTCAGCAGCAGAGCTTATTATAGATCAGTGGCGGCTTGTAATTAGGATCGAAAGGGCTCAGACAAACCATCGTATGACACTGTTTGTTGTACCACTTATACACTCTGGTTTATTCTGCGGTCACAGCAGCTGCCTAAGTTAGGAGAGAACCCGCTCACAGTTATAACCCAGAATGTGGACTAAATAGATGTATAAATATTCATTCACAATTAATATTCTGGTAGCAGAAACCGAAGCTTCACCACCGCTAATACCAAAACCCGCCACCAGAAGTGCTCCTCTCCCTGTTCTATCTCAATCTCATCCTCACAGCCTATCTCAGTCAGATTCACCGCAATTTCAGCCTCGCAGCCTCGTCCCCATCTCCCACACGGACGCTTTTCAGTGCAGTTACCCATCACAGCTGCTTGTATTCCTCATCCCCCATGCTGGCTACATGCCCAGCCCATCACAATTTTCTGCATTTCGGTATTGCAATAACACCAGGGCCGATCCCAGTGGCCGTGCGGTCTAAGGCGTAGGTCTGCGGCCGAGCGCTTGCTGGGATCGTAGGTCCGAATCCCGCCGAGGGCATTGATGTTTGTCTCTTCTACAGTGTTTGTGTTGTCAGGTAGAGGTCTCTGCGACGGGTCGATCCTTCGTCCAGAGGAGTCCTACCGTCTGTGGTGTGTGTGTGTGTGTGTGTGTGNTGCTCGTCTACGACGAATCAGGAGTTAGCTCACCTCATATAGCGCCCGCTTTGCATTGACTGCGTCATCTGGACCGAAACCCGGGATCAAATACCTTGACCGAGGTTTTTATTGACCTCCTCACAGTTCTATGACGTTTTGTCCTTTTAGGGTTTTCTAGTTGACTTAGTAAGTTTCGTATCTTTTACCACTTTGAGAAATTCAACTTTCCCACGCTGTTTTATGTAACAGAATTTCAATCGTTTCGTAGATAAATGGACAAATACGACCCGCGAAAGAAATCCACTTCAACCCTGGCAATGGTCCAGCAATGCTATGATGTGACTCTTTAAGGATCTGTACTTGTACATAATCTGCGTCTAGAGAAACTCAGATCAGATTCAGAATTTCATAGAAATGCGAGTTTTGCATCAGAAGCAGTTTCGAAAAGTGGGTACGCGGTGACGCAATTGGTTGAGGCACTGCCCTACAAATCGGAAGGTCGCGGGTTCGATTCCCGATGGTGTCACTGGAATTTTTCATTGACATAATCCTTTCAGTCGCACTTTGGCCCTGGGGCCGACTCAGCCTCTAACAGAAATGAGTACCAGGGATATTTCCTGGTGGGATAAAAAAGGCCGGTGCGTAAGGCTGACAATCTTACCACTTTCATGTGTCGACTGTCTAGAAATCTGGGAGCCTCAACCTCCTGAAACCCTAAGGGCCTGTCCAAGCCTCTAATGGGACAGCTTTGCCCTTACAGTTTTTAAACTACAACAATATATAAACAGTTCAGAATGCGTTAACGAACCTTAAGGTTCCAAAAATGTGGGGAATTTGACTAGCTGAGGACCTGTTAGCATCTCAAGAAGAACTCTGCTCCATGTAGTTGGTTAGTTAGTTAAACAGTTAACAACGCTTTCTCATATGCATGTACTTCTAAGTGTGGATTGCGGGGTTGATTGTCCATGATGAACTGGAAAGAATTTGGAAGGAAACAGTTTTGACGTATTTTTAAGGAATATCTACTGTCAAATCGGAAAAAATTAATGAATAGTACGAAACAATATGACACAAGCAAAAAATATTGTCTCTTGCTTCCTCTTCCCGTCTATTTCACTGTAGAATATGCAGACCGGAAATTTTTCTGTTGAAGGCAGATCTCCGCCCAGCACATACTTCGATATAATGCATTTTACCTTACACATGCGACAGATTTTTCTTCGTCTCTGCCAACATTATTTAAACGCGAAGAAACAGGGTCAACAGAACGTTTTATCTTATCACTCCGTGCCATGAGACACGCTACAACTGCCCTTAACTGCGTCTTGCGCTCTTCGTATAATGAGTCCGTCATGTCGTACGCTCTTCGTTTATTCAGCAGAACATTAGCGCGAAGGCCTAAGGAGAGGGTAACAGACTTCGGTAACCGTATTTCCTCAGAA
The DNA here is from genome assembly GCA_013340265.1 of Coptotermes formosanus. Lineage (NCBI taxonomy): Eukaryota > Metazoa > Arthropoda > Insecta > Blattodea > Rhinotermitidae > Coptotermes > Coptotermes formosanus. The sequence continues at coordinate 3,506,565 of BLKM01003281.1, read as the reverse complement.
ACCTTGACGGGAAAATGCCACTTGTAATATCTAATGCATGCGGAGTACAACACATTACAACACTGGTTGCGTTAGTGTCAAAGTAATCATACGTACGGACACCTTGATGTAAAATGCCCGTTCAGTTGTCCGATTTTAATCAAAACTGGACTGTGTCGACAGATTTTTAACAACGTCCCCAGTAGCGGTTTTCACGAAAATCCGTCCTGTGGTAATTGAGTTGTACCGTGCGCAAAGATGAACAGACGGACGGACAGACGTGACGAAGCTTAGTTACTTGTCTCAACTGCTTTGCTAACGCGCGTGATGACGTGTTATGAAAACGTGGACTGGCTATTTCAAGGTATTACCCAGGATTCGCATGGCGTGACTCAGGAAAACTGCAAAGAGTCCCTATCACGGTAGCCATTCTCCAAACTGAAAATATAATGCGACATCTCTCGGCTACAAAAGGCCTCCCTAACAATTTAGACATTATAGAAGAATTTACAAGTTAGGAGTCTGCGCATAGTATAATACTGCATCTCTCACTGCCTGCACTACAAATCCAACCAACAGCGCTACAATCAATGCACAATTTCTATCGCACTCCACTGTAGCACTCAGGAGATTAACGAGACGAAATGGCGATGGATAGGCCACACGCTAAGGAAACCAAACGCGGCTACTGAGAAGGCGGCCCTGGACTAGGATCCCCAAGGAATGAGGAGAGGACAAGCCCCAGAAAGACCTGGAGTAAAATGGAGGTTGGCCAAAAGTAGAAAAGGGTGGAAACGTTTTACTGCTGCCCTGTGCTCTACTACAGACAGCGAAAGGAACTGATGATGATGATGATGATGATGATGATGATGATGATGATGATGTAGCACTGCAGATACGATACGGATAAAAACAATTATCTGTAGTACAAGATTTCCATTTTTGGCGCGCGAAATTTAAGGTATCTAAGACTAATTTTATTTTCCTAACTTGCGAATGGTTTCAGAACGCAGTATGAATTACCCATGCAAGGATTCCAACACCCTGCGCAAGTGGGGAACAGAGGTATAAATGCTGATGGGCACAGAAATGTTGGCAGACCTGCATGCAACATGATCGTTCTAAACAAAAATGAAGTGGCTCGAACGATTTTCGTGAAAACTCTAAAATATCGAATTTCATGGAGATAAACGAGTGGCTCTCGAGTTGTCGTGAGTACGACGCTTGGGGTGGGGCAACAGATTATTGCGCGGGACTTCGTGCAGCTGAATCAGTGAATCAGTAGCTGTTTCTGGCATATTGACGCCACCTGACACGCACATCCAGTTTCGACCCCTCCAGAGTCCATGCTGAATAAGATTCCCCGAGAACGCAGCCCCTGGAACTGTTTACTGTCATGTTTAACGACATGTTACTAATTACTGGTGGGGGCCGTAACACAAACACGCATGGCTCCACTGACCCGGTAACACTTTTGTTCACCTGCAGTCCGTAATATATGCTCTGCAGCAGCCAGCATATCAAATGTTACTGACAGTAGGAATGTCAGCCATTATTACCCCTACGAGACCAAATCTACTCGTCTCACAAACATCGCGCGAAGCCTTGAATCCCAAGACATTTCCCCCAGGATATATGACGGATGAAGCGGCACCAACTCAACGGAATAAGAGTCCGTGAGTAACTAACAGTCACTCAGCTGGTTAAGATGCCGTTTTACGGAACCCGAAATTTAACCACGGTGCTCACAACAGCCTGCCAATGGCTCCCTGTGCTGTGCCAGATTAACACACTTCGCACATTTATATACTATTAAAGTCACTTTTCGTTTTACAATACGTATTACACTCCAGATTATTCTTAAGTTTTCCAAGTTGTCTACTGAAGATTTTTCCTCTTGGCCCTCAGATCCACCACTGTATTACTCTAACACACGCTACGACCACTTATTACCACAATCTTCCCAGTTCGTCCGTCATCCTCCCATTCATATCCACAGCCCGTCGAGGAAGAGTCGTTAAATAAGCAAAGATAAAAACAAGGAGCATATTTGCGTCGACTTTCACAGGGAACCCAACAATTTTCACTGCGCAGTTCGTACAGCAAACTGAAATATGGCCTGGAAAGTCGGGAATGATTGACCACAGACTGAATTTCCTTAGTGTAATTAACACAGAGGTCAGGAGGATCGTCAGTTGCGAAATTCTGCCGGAGAGTTAGGTCTGTGGTACGGTGGCGGAAAATACGACGATGTGACGGAGTTTCGACTGTAAAGTATCACGGAAGTTTACAGGAATATGTTGTAAATGTCAGTAGGAATGGACGACCATTGCTGTTAAGGAGGAGCGGGGTAAGACTGGCGCGGGCGTAGAGCACAGAGGGGTCGAGGGGAAAGAGGGAAGAATGTAGGTGACAAAGACAGGAAGAGGAAGTATAAAAACGTAAGGGTAAAGCAATCCCATTACAGGCCTGGACAGGCCCTTAGGGTTCCAGGAGGTTCAGGCTCCCAGATTTTTAGACAATCGGCACATGAAGGTGGTAAGGGTGTCAGCCCTACTCACAGATCGCCTTTACCCCCCAGGAAATATTCCTGGTACTCATTTCTGCCAGAGGCTAAATCGAACCCAGGGCCATAGTGTGACCGAAAGGATTATGTCAATGAAAAATTCCAATGACACGACCTTCCGGTTTGTTGAGAAAGCAAGCAGCGTCGAAAGAAGAATGAGAGTACAATTTTGATGACGACAATAAAAGAATAAATGGAAAAAATATAAAAAATAGAATAATTCAGATTATCGTTGTACTGCAGACTTCACCAAATTAATATAAGAGAGCTGATGATAACAGATCTTTAATGAAGACGTGTCAGCAGTCAGATTTGAGATAAGACGTCCATGGTCATTAAAAACAGAAGAGATACAAGTACAGAGTGCCATCTATTTTGTCTACACGACTGTATTTTAGTTTAAATACCACCTGGTTTGTATTTAACAATGTAAAGCCTGTGGATGATCAAATCGAGAAGAATGACCTAGGCGGGGCATGTAGAACGTATGGGGGAGGGGAGAGGTGCATACAGGATTTTGGCAGGGAGACCTGAAGAAAGGAGACCACTTGGGAGACCCAGACATACATGGGAGGATAATATTAAAACGGATCCTCAAGAAGTGGAATGGGAGCATGGACTGGATTGAGCAGGCTCAGGGTAGGGACAGGTAGCGGACTCTTGTAAATGCAGTAATGAACCTTAAGGTTCCAGAAAATGCGGGAATTTCTTGACTAGCTGAGGACCTGTTAGCTTCTCAAGAAGGACTCTGCTCCATGGAGTTAGATAGTTAGCTAGTTAACGTAAAATCTGAAGTTGTAATGTGCGTTTAAGGGCGGTCTGTGGCCAGAAACATGTGTGGCACAACTAACTTCAATGATCTGTCGTGTTTTATTATATGCGTATTCATGAACTCAATGTTACTCCTTAATTCCACATGCGACAGTCTAAGTTACTGATATGTTTCCATTCCCCTAATGTGTATCCTTGTTGTATCTCCTTTCTTGAAGCGTGAAGATAACACTGACCTCACTTGGTTTTAGTAGTTAAGAATACATACAATTTTACCTCCACGCCACCTGTACATATTCGTGACACAGTCCTTAGCTTCATAAAAGTTTCGTCACTACCAATTACACATCAGTCTCCTGGTGCATCCATAAAACTGCATAGGTCTCCAAGGAGCTGCGCTTAAGCACATGGACAATTCTGACCGCTTTCTACCCACAAGATAAACGAGTGGCTTTATCAATAGTGATATTATATCACAATCCCAAAATCATATACCTGTCCAGAGACGTCTCAACAACGAATCTTGGAGCATGTTCCATTCACTATAACGCCATTTTTATTACGATTTGCCGCCTAGCAAGATGACATCAGCGTCTTGCAGGATCAGTCTGGGCAGGAGGTTGAACAGTTGTGACACGTGGAAAGCAGAAAATAACAGGCACTTGTCATTCCAGGACGCAGACATTTTAATAATATGTTCTGAATACAATGCAACTACAGCAGAGAGGGGGCGCTCTTCAGACCCTGACAAGTGAACAGGTACGCGGGTTAGAATTAACATAATCGACAGCGCAGGTTAGCATGTATGGTAATCAGGGATTCATTTGTGAAATTTACAGACAACAAGCATATAAAATAAGGCAACTTTATGTGGAAGAGACCCCAGTCGGAATAGCGTGTTCCAGCAAGTGTGCAAACAATTTAAGGCGGTAACTCGGCCTGTGTGATGTGAAATATAATGCAACACAATTCAGACACTCCGAATTTCACTTCAGCGTCTGCAGGCAAAGTTTTCAAGGTCGGCGAAATGTATCAGCATATCACACACAGACGCGTTACGTACGTTCGTATGCATGAAGTTAGCTTTGCAGAAGGAGACTGAATCATTGGGGTTACAAAAAACATGCAAATACGTCGAGGGGTCAAACACTGGGAGGGTTCATGATCGTAAAACGTAACAATGAAAATAAACATAAGGCGAGGTGGAAAAGAAGACATTCATATGAAATAAGGAAAACATGGGAAGAAAGTGAATAAGAGAGGAAATAAAGTTGAATACAAAAATTAATATTGAATAATGAATAAAGGGGCAAGAAAATAGAGAAGATAAAAGGTCAAGGAGTAAAACGAAGGTCAAGAGAAGAGGGAAGAATAAAACCACCACCACCACCACTACCACCACTGCCGCCACCACCACCACCACCACCACCACCACTACCACCACCACCACCACTACCACCACCACCACTACCACCACCACCAC
>BLKM01003281.1:3459529-3501389 GCA_013340265.1 Coptotermes formosanus | reverse complement strand
AAGTTCTCCCTGAAGATGACCCAGCAGGGTCGAAACATGTAGGAGTGTGTTACGATTGATGATAAAGCTCTCTTTGTGCATTTGTTGGTGATTAGTGTTTTTGTATGATACAGTGCACGGACACGGAACACACTAAAAGCAGATCACTTATTCGTTCATTGCAGCTAGTGCCCAAAATGAAGGGACAATGGGAGACCATACACATCCTCCTTCTTCCAAACATACGGAAAGACTGGCTTATTTCAACATAAACTATTCTGGGAAGACTGAAAAATAACCAAGTATCTTGTCAGGATTTCGTTTTGCAGTTATTTACCTCTTGTGCACTAGCTTACTGTTTTCCGGCAAAGCCTGCCGTCATATATGACCATTGTGTACGTGATCATTAGTGACTCCATGTATTGAATTTACACGTACACGCTAAACTTTCTGCTATAATTGTAACATCCAAACCTTGTTGGAGTCATTTTTTAAGCCGGAAGGAGGGGATTTGATCAGCTGGCCGTCCTCTCCGATTTGTGGGGAGATTCGCCCCCGGTTTAGCACCATCTGTTTCTGATACCCTGTCGGTATCAGAAGGGATGAAAAGCTCGTGTGAAACTACGATGTCACCTTGACATAGCGGTCCGAAAGCAAGACTCTGATAGGACAATATCATAAGCTTTGACCAATAGCTTCACACGACAACACCAAAGACCCCTCCATCGTTTCACATGACACCTCCACAATTCCGTATAAAACTGACGTAATTGTACCGCAACCGGACACTCCGGTACATTCTCATCCGGAACAATCCAGTACATTCGCCTCTGATATTGCCATCTCTGGAACCCTTCAGTCATTCCTGTAACTTTTAAATTCCGTTTGTATAATATATTATTGTGTCAAACCGTCAAGTAGACTTGGAAGTCATTCCTTAAGCGTCCTAACGCTGTGAGGTCCCGCAAGTTATTACACGCTGATTAAATAGGCCTTTAAATCGCGCAGCAGGTATAGGCAATGTCAAAGGATGCGATGCTTTTACTTCGGAAATTAGATACAAACATAAAATGATGTTTTATTTTGTCTTCATGTAACCACGTTGAACTCTTGTGGAGGAAATAATCACTACAAATTTCCAGTGTGTAGCAGTGTACGGTTTACTTGAGCATTTAATTTCGGAATATCGAAAACTATTTCAAATAAAAGCTTTTAGATATTCATGGTGTTCTTGGTTTATCCTGTGTCAGTCTCATCTGCAATGAACTCTTTACGAAGTTCATGCCGTTTGATCTGAGTTGGATGCGAAGTGGGAGTTGCTGCGAAAGATTCAAAGCAAAGTCACCTATTTTCGTCTACAAAGCACAAAAACCATAAAATCATAAGAAAAGTTACCTTAACAAGGACGCAGCACACATTTTAAAGGGAAAAATGTGATAAAACGTAAGATTCTGTTAGATAATTAACCGTTACATAAAATATGTAGATTTAAATACGTTTAGGCGCACTGAATGACGTAACCAATTTAAAATATGAAGGTGAGCGTTTATGCGTGTAAGTGGAGCTATTCACAGACAATGGAAACGAACGTGCAGAATAAACACTTCCGATTATACGAACAATAGTTAAACCATGACAACGTAAGACAGTGAGGTGACACTGACAACACAACAGGTGCAGCAGAAATTCGAATTTCAATGTCCATGGTCTGATACAAACTACCGCGTACTAGACAAATAACAACGAAAAGGGACAGACAGAAAACACGTGACAGAAGTACTCTAATACGCCGTGGAAGACACTGCTATAACAAACACAAAAAGGGATGGGTATAGTATGTTCGGAGAATGGATGAAGACAGGTGGCTGGACTCAAGATTAAGCATCTGTTCGAAGAGGTGGCAGTAAGATTACGAAGACGAACTACAATTCCGAGACGGATCCAGGCATTAAATTTCATACCCCATCAAAAGGTATACATAGCATAGGCAAACACACAGTATCTCTACACGTGTCACTGTTATTCACAAACCTCTCACGTTACATAGGGCAATGTTCCCTCTAAGCTGCGCGGGTGCGCGGCCGCGTAGTAACTGAAATGCTCCCGCGCACACTGAATTGTTGCCGCGCAGCTGGAAATTTTCAATTTTTATTGTAAAAATTGTTTTCATGCATATTACAAAAAGCTTTTAAAGTGCCGCGAAGTCGTCAGGTCGTGTAAAATTTTTCTGTTTGAAGCAGTAGCAGGTCCGCGCAGCTGTAAAAAAATTAGAGGTAACGTTGCATATGGGCACTAAAATGGAGCGTCAGTCCGCAAGTGGTGTTGGTAACAAAGAAGAAGGGTTGACAATTCTTGTTGCGGTGTAGAATGGGAAGTGTCGTGTCTCAGAATAATCTCGGGGAATTGTAAAATTGGCAAGAGATCCTGAAGCATCCCGTCCAAAAATACGCCAGCCCACACTATAAAGAAGGTGGAACATCGAAAACAGTCTTCAGCCTGCTTCTGGATGTATCGAATTACATTGCGCTTCATCCTTCTTCTGCCAAGATCGTGATATGTAGCTTAGAAGCACTGGGTCATGTGACCTGCATTCGTCTGTTGTTCGAGATCAAGGAAATGAAAGTTGCCCATCATCTCTCGACAGTCACAGCCACTACACGTGGGTTTCGGATAACAGATATACGTCACTGGCAATGTGTTAACATAAGTGCAGCCCGGAACGTCTTGTTTGAACCCACTTACCTGTTTCGTGGGTTTATATTTCATTAAACGAATTACTCTTCCATTTATTTTATTCTTTATTTTATATTAATTAGTTTAGTTTTTGTGAAGAACTTTACTGCTTAATACGGATTCTGTCTACATCAAATTTGTCCAACACGACCTCGCAGTTTCGTCTCGTTACCACATCTGTAGCCGGTAACTTGCAAACAACATTTCATACACGACGTGTTGGAATATCCATGTTCTATGTCAGTACCAAATTTAACATTACTCATCCCCATCAAGAAGAAAGCTAAACAAATCCGTTTCCACTGCTCCCATGTTATTATTTTACTGTCCACGAAAATATTACTACAACCCTAATAGATGCTGTTGTGGCACTCTAGCTTCACAAGTCCGCCACGTTGCTATTACTCCCTGTAGAGAATGAGGTTAAGGTGGCCGCAATGACAAATCCTCATACAAATTTTCACGAAAATCGGTCATATGTTTCAAAAGATGAGCTAGAAGACGCACAAGCTAAAATAAGCAGACAATATGGTGTTTTCACTAGCCTAAATAACTGAAAAGATTAAGGGAAGCGAGTTATGCCTTCAAAGAAGGTCGCCATTTCGTACTTCCGCCTTCTCTATTACCAAATATAGCTAAAGACTACTATATTGCCTTCTTTATTTTTCCTGTTTTTTGTCATTCATAACCCTACACTCTTCAACAAAAGAATATTCAAACATCGTTGCACAAATATAAATATTTTATGTACCGACAGTTGGTGTGATACAAACAACCGACCAATATTTATAGAAGTGCACCGCCGCCTCGACGCGGCACGAATCACTTTTCTACTCTATGCACTATCAATACACATGCCTCAACACGTCTTCCTTTACAGTTGTGTACTTTTACCTGATGACCCGTACGACCGAAACATGTCGTAAGACAGTAACAGAATCAGTGTTTTGTTGTGTTTGTCTGTATGGGTTAGAAATAGTGGTATATGCACGCACAACGGGATGAGTAATCCAAAAATTAGGGCAGGTATCCACAAGAGACAAATGTCTGTGAAATATACCAGTCGTGGGCACATGGCTTTAGACAAATGGACACATTACGCAGTATTCTGTGCACATTATTTTTCGACCACTTTCATTACGAACTGCAGTTACTAACTCAAGAACGGAATTTGAAAAAAGACATACAAGTTACGAGCTTCGTCACATCTGTCACATTACGGCGTGTTTCGAGGTAATCCGCGGATTTTCTCACTTTCTCCAGGCGCTTGTGGATATTGTGCCCTTGGAACAGGCTACGGATGCCTTACTTATGTATTTATCATGCTCACCAGATGCCATTCGACGCTATATAACCGCTGCTGTCAGAACTGCGTGATTAAATAACTTCAGAATCAAGTTCATGACTAGAACAGGTGTAAATGGACACTGTCGGAAACCTTTCACATGCGAGTGCAGCCAGTCGACGGAACACCAACGACAGACGTTTCAGTTGCACGCGCAGGCCACCTTCGCTCTTCCAGACGTTTATTATTAGGAATGAAGGTCATTTTTTTCTCTGGCATTTCCTTAGACATGCAGGCGCTCAGGCTGACATTTCGACAGTCCGGTTGCTTCCGCAGTAAACTGAAATTCAAAGTTTTGACTCGATTCCTCATGGTTATTAGGATGGAATTATTAATCTCATTTGCATCTACTGCGCAATATGACTAACACAAAACATGTTCTTAGTACCGTAACAACAAAGGTAATAACAACACAATTACTTTCAAATTTAACCTCCACAATGCGCCTTGATATTGAAATGGGCTGACAGATTATAATCTGCTATAGCTTGGTTGATATAGTCACTTGCTATGGGCTGCACGACCCGGGTTCGGCTCTCGGAAGGGGCAGAAAATTCCCCCCCCCCAAGGGGCCTTAAATGGTTCTGTGGCACAGTCAGCCTCCTATCGAAATGATACCGAGGGCTTCTCCCACTTCCTGTCCTTCTCATGCCTATCCCACCCTTACCTCATCATTTTGGTACATTCTAGTGGCAAGAATGAACCCCCCCCCCCCCAAAAAAAAAGTTAACGTAAGCACAGACTTGCATGTTTGAAAAGTACCAGATTGTCAAGTCTGGTATTACAATACGATTTTACATAAACAGACCTAAACAGTATCCTATGCCACTCCTCGACTGTGGGTTCATCGTCTGAACGAGGTAACAGCCAATGACGTCACGTCGTATCCTGCACACAACACATTACTGACAGGTACCACATTCCTACAACTTACCGCATAAGATTCAAGTGCCTATTATCTTGGCAGTGAACAGCAATTACATACACATTCCATTCACAAGCCATTTGTTGTCCCTGCTGTTACAACAGTAGGCCTGTTTATTTCTTCAGACGTAATTAAAACGCAGTGATATCTTTGTTACATTTACTCGGAAGCACGCAACGTAACACGACAGTTCCTGGGGTGGATGGTCATACCAACTGCTTCCAGGATCTGAGGGCGGTTTTACAGGACTACACGTTCAAGTTAAAAAAAAACGGTGTAAGTGATCCATTTAAAATATCACGCGGTTCATTCGTGAACTTCAGGTACCGTACTTTAGACTTCAATTGCAGGAGCCCTCAGCCGCTTAAGGCCCGCGTGTTGATTATGGTATCAGCAAAACGCCAAACACCTTTTATACGCGAACAGTGAAGTAAACACGCTACACAGAATGTAACCACATACAAATATTCACCAAAACCATATTTTCTAAACATCTGGAGTTGTACATAAATTATCAGTACAATAGGAATCACGCACGTTATTACGAGAACTGAAAATAAAAATGTCATTCCTTCACTAGCACTATAAGATTTCAATATTATTCACATTAGTGTTAAAAGATGGCGACAGAAGGCAGCGGACAAAGATGGGTGTCTGTAATTAATGAGCCTAAGGCTCTCAGAGGGACGTGGAGCCAAGGACTATTATTATTACTATTATATTATTATTGTTATTATACGGCACGACAAACAAATGAATACTACAGACACGAAGCTAACGCCCTCTCTCAAAATACCTGTTCGCACTGACGCCGCTCTTGGAAAAAGCCGATAACTGCGAATTGAGTTTCATTTAAAGGGATGTTTATACTGGGCCATCATACATAAAGTGAAGTGACCTCTACACACACATCAGTAATGGTGATTAATGTTGGGGGTCCCATAAGAAAGTATACCTCCCTCCTGAACAGCCGCATACCTACAAACCACTCATCCCTTGGTCCAGATGAGGATCCACGTGTGAAACTAACAGCTCGCAGCCTGCAGCACCTCAGGGCCTACACTAAGGTTAAACAGAGCTGGTGCATTGTGTTCATTTAAATTCTAAGCACGATATATTTCCAGCGTGGTTCTAACGTTGATAACAGTGATTTAAGGAACAAACAGAAAACACAGAAACTTAACACAGCCTTTCAAAAAGTGAATCCGTTCCCGTCCTCATGTAAAAAGGGAGGGACATATACACTCAGCTGGCCCCAGTGGATAGAGCTATTCTAAATAAGCAGATATAAAACAAAATATTTCTACCGCGTTCGTCTTCTAAAGCTCGGAAGGGAATTGGTTCATGTCTATTTTGAGCACGAAAAACGTTGCGTTATACTCTTAAAAGATTTGTTATTTTTTACAACAATGGAGATCCCCAACCTGAACACCACTCTGTAGGCCTAATTATGTTCCAAGTACTCACCACAATATACAAGTCTACTCGCTAGAATCCGGCAGGCGTACATGGACTTTACGTTTCCAAAAGGTTAAGTGTGGCTGTACCAATGGCACAATAAACCCAGAGACGAGCGACTCTAAGCTAAATTACGTATAAAAATGCAGGTTTCATTTCATAGAAAACACCGTCTAGATTCATTAAGGCCAACATCACTAAATTCGTCACTGTGTGACAACATAAACAACCCAATTAGGCCTACTTCCTCTTCCTTACGTTCAAGAGCAGTTGCAATTTACCTTTCTTCCTCAACGTGTGATGTTAAGTTGCACGCTCACAATTCACTTACCAAATTTGTGTAGGCCCACGTATGTAACTTATGCATGCATGTATGTTTGTATGCATGTATGTATGTATGTATGTACGTATGTATGTATGTAGATACATAAGCATGCATCCTTGCATGTATGTGTGTAGGTACGTATATGCGTGTCCAAGCATCTATGTATGCATGCACATTCTTTTTGAACTAAACAGACGTTCCATACATTTATTACTTTACTGCATTCATTCCTGTCACTGTAGCCTATAAACCATTTTATTAAGTCACTTACTTATCAAGGCCTGTCGCAATGACGTAAGCAAGCCAAGTGTTGTAAAAAGCAATCTGACGCTTACCTGTAACAAACAGAACGTTACGTATTACACTCTGAGACAGCTCTGTATAGATAGATACACTGCCGCTTATTTGTGAATGAAACACGACGCCGGCTGATATCAGTTTCCCAAGTAGAAACAGAGATAGTTCAACCCTCTAAAGACCGAAATCCACGTAAATTATACATAAAACTTCGGTTTATACTTACAGAAAACACACACCCTCTCCAAGACAAAGATCAATCATTTAAAACTCTTTGGGGAAATAATGGATGCTGATGACAATCGTATGACACGAATACACAGTACCAGCAACATAAATAGTGTTCAAATGTTACATCAGGCTGTACAAATAATTACCCCTGGGATTTGAACGGTCAATGTTATTACACTCGTTTCCACAATCTCAACAAATGCACTGGCCGGTTCCTTTAAATTAAGGTAGGCCTATTTTGATGTAAAGAAGAGGTGTGGTCGCTTGTTCAATAAAATGAACGTCTAATCGTTGGAAGACCAATGTTCAACTCCTGACAGGCGTAGAACTGCTGTCCTCATCGTATCCAAACGGGATGTGAGGCTCATAAGCGCGTCTGATGGGTGCCAGAGGTTCTTAGCATGGATCAACGCGGCTGCACCTAAAGCTGTCATTCGGTTCCATCCAGTGTCGAGGTGAGGCACGTTATGTGCCTTTACATCCAGTCACGTTATGTCATCATGGTGACGTGTTCAGACACAAGGACAATCGCACCCGGAATGGTCAGAACACCTAGTCTTACTGAAACCAGACTACGGTTACTAAGTAGTTTCACTATAAGAAATTAATAAAAATAATCCAGCTGTAAGATGCAGATATATCATGACGCGGACGGATTTTGGAGGTAGTCCGCTGAGCATGTCATATAAATTTGTCGAGCAGAAAACCATAGAAAATGACTGCGAAACAGATGGATCAACGTTACTAAGACTGAAAGTCACTACGATGTACACAAACACGTTATTCCAAGGACATGCATATGGCTGCAGGAAACACAGGTGTCGTGCATCTAGGTGAGTAGGAGTATTTCGACTTTTGGACAGGAGTCAAATGCTACCCCTCAGTCCCGGAATAAACTTGTTAATCAGAGGTCGCTGCATCCAGGAGTGGGTCTACGGCGACACGATGAACAACGCCAGCAGCCACTGTCGCTTGATACAGCATGTCATCAGTTCTGCCTCTTTCTTCGGTAAATATGGACCCACAATGTGTTGCAGTCACACAGCAGTCTCCACCGTCTTGCTGAGAAAATGTTTCTAGTTTCTTGACGTAGTCGAAAGTACATAAAGACAACGGAAATTACCAACAAAATGCACACTAAGTTTATTTCTCTATTTTATGCTAATTCACTCCTACATGTTTCGGCCCTTCTGGGCTATCCTCAGGGAGATTCTCAAGTAGTACACTATATCACCGCGGTAGATGGTTGTCCTATTGTAGCTGGTTATCTTAGTTGTCCATACTTGTTACTTGTGTGTGTGTGTGCGCGCACACGCACACACACACACACACACACACACACTTGAGAATCTCCCTGAGGATAGCCCACAAGGGCCGAAACATGTAGCAGTGGATTAACGTAAAACAGAGAAATAAAACTTAATGTGCATTTTGTTGGTAATTTCCGTTGTTTTTATGATCTAATGCACGGAGATGAAACCCATTAAATTCGAAAGTACATATTTGCATTATATATATATATAGATTGGAAATTAGAGGGCAAGTTAAAACGGTGACACACAACTCATTCACTCGTCTGATAGTTTCCTCTTTCAGGTTCAGCAGGAGCATGAACTGTTCTGAGAGGCATTTTGACAGTATTATCGTAATACTTTCTCAGCCACTCCAGCGACTGAGTGAATATCAATCACACACTTCCATGATGTTCCCCTTTCACTGTAGCGATGACGTATCTCCCCGTAGCATGTAACTAAGTCCACGGAGCAGAGTCCTTCTTGAGAAGCTAACAGATCTTCAGCTAGTCAAGAAATTCCGCGCATTTTATGGACCCCGAAGGTTCGTCACCACATTCACAAGAGCCCGCCACCTGTCCCTATCCAGAGCCAGCTCAATCCAGTTCATGCCCCATCCCACTTCTCTAAGATCCTTTTTAATACTATCCTCCCACCTATGCCTGGGTCTTTCAAGTGGTCTCCCTCCCTCAAGGCTCTCCACCAAAATCCTGTATACACCTCTCCTCTCCCCCATACGTGCTGCATGCCCAGCCCACATCATTATTCTTGATTTGATCACCCGAATAATATTTGATGAGGAGCACAGGTCACCGAACTCCTCGCTATGTGCGAGCAGTCTTCTAGTCCCTCTTAGACCCAAATATTCTCCTTAGCACTCTATTCTGGTAGTATGTTCCTGTCTTTATTATGCACTCCAACAAACCACTAAATATTACCTAACCTATAACGAACCACCGCTCCCGGGTCATCTTTTTACTTCTTTCGAAGGTATTTAACCTCAGCAGTTGATAGACTGTAATTATATGCATACAAATTCAAGTCAATGAAACTTCGCCAGCTGGTTTTAATGTTGCTTTCGGGACCACTTGGATGCACAGGAGTCGCAAGGTCCAATTGTACCAACACCTTCCAACAAAATTCGTAAGTCAGCATGTTATTCAGCAGTTCAACAAAGTCCTGTGCATACGAAATTCAAGGCTTCCTGGCCGAACTGAAAATAAAAGCGCACAACTGGATCCTATTCTGAGCCAGTTCAATAGTCTTTGTTTCCTGTGGCGCAACAGCCCATATGGGGCCTAGACCGCCTCCTTTTGGAGGTTCCTTTTGGAGGAAAGACTCCTCTGGACAAGTGGTCAGTCCGTCGCAGAGACCTCTACCTGACAACACACACACACAACAGACACACACCCAAGCCCCCGGTGGGATTCGAACCCAGGATCCCAGCAAGCGCTCGGCCGAAGGCCCACGCCTTAGACCGCGCCAATGGGATCGGCTCAATACAGTCTACCTCCACCTCTTCAGGATTCGCACCCAAGTATAAATCTCTGTCCCTGCTTTTCATTTTTTTCGGCTCAAATTATGTTACATTTCTAACTCCATGCATTCTACGTGTTGTACGTCTTCCATACATCCTTACTTAATCGCCTTAATAGTGTTAGACAGAGGGCACAAATCGCGATGTAATTTTCTCACCCTCCAGTTACTGCCTCTTTCCCGTGTTAGATGCTCCCTGACATGTATGTACATACACGTACCTAGAGCCTAAAAGGTAAGGACTGCAGTGTAAAAAATAATCTCAAACGTCAATACAGACCGTCGGTTACTTCGTCACTAAAGAAGTGCTGCACAAACATCAGCCAGTACACAGCAAGGGCTACACCACCGTTCTCCACACTGTGGGCTGGGAACTGCTGCCGGTCCACCAAGCTTTGTAAATATTCGATGAAATACTCAGTATTTCTATGACATGTTGAAAAATGAAAAACATAGCGAATTTGTATTAAAACTGAATATAACTCATACCAGCACTTTGGATAGTGTTATCACTATTTTGCTTTGACACTGTCATATTTGTGAAACAATGAATGTCAGCGTTAATAAGCGGGCCTACTGCACACCGTCCGACATGGTAAGAGTTGTGCCTCTCCACAGGCCATGAGCGCATGCGTGGGGAGTGAAGCTACTGCCCTACTCATTCTTAACCTCAGAACTAGACACAGGAGAATGGCAAGCTTCAAGCCACAGCTGCTTTAGTACCGAAGTCCCATTAACCTTTTAAAGCCTAGCGGTAATTTTACGTACCACCAGGTTTAACATTAAAAAATTCTACGTGGTGCCCACATTGCGTTTATGTGTTTTGTACGGATCTCAGAACAAACAGCAACTTTTGCCTTATAAAACATTAAGAGACTGGTTTTTATAACCGAAGTGGAGTGTTTACAGTGCGGTACGCACTGAGTCCTTATATAAAACAGATACGCTTCGTCTTTAAAGGGTTAAAGAGGAGGTTGGGTGAGCCCCAGAGTCAGTCTGAGAGCTCTGGAGAAGAGAAAACGTTTTGTTCTCTGCCGGGAATCAAAACACATTACCTCAGTTGTCCAGCCCGCAGCCAGCAGACATGCCGACTAGTGATGCAAAATTCTCGAGATCATCTTTGCCGAGAATATTCAGTGACCCGAGAATTTTTGAGAATTTTCTGTTTCCCTCCCAGAAAACACGTAACTACGAAATCGTAAAATATTATTATTGCGCATAATTATAAATGTACTCTATAAAGATTTTCTCTTTCTTGATGGGCCTAAGCAAAATAAAGAGATGTCGGTAAAAGTACAACGGATCGAAGAAGAAGAACATATTAGATATACTACAGTAAACGTGTTTATTTTTTTAGCCCATCCATTACATTGATATGTTATTTTTACACTTACATTCGTACACCGCACTGTCAAATTTTATAGAAATACAGCCATATTTCAGAATATTTCAGAAAGAAGAAGAATGTAACTATTTTTCAAACTCCCTACATGTCATCTGCGTCGTGTTCTTCGGACTGATCACTGCCATTTCCTTTCCACTCTTGCTCTTGGCACTCTCCGCCCCGGCGGGCGATATCCAGTTTGTTTGCACACACGGCGAGTCACCAGTATTTCTTAAAACTTTAACCATCGTAAGCTATGTACATAAGCCAGTTTGCCAGCTCTTTCTTGAGTTACTCTCTTTCTTTTGGCGGGTGGTATGTACAATATTCTATGTACTGAAACTTCTTTCCGTAGCTTCTCAAGTGGGAGGTGTACTTAGTAGAGAAACTGCAACTTTCGGTAATTTTGAAACGTAGCACCGTAGCAGAAGTTGATGGCTTGCTTGCTGCTTCACTTCCGGCACTTAATGGAGTTACAGTTCGTACTTTTAAAGCAGCTAGAAATCTTTGAGCAAGTAACAATTTTGCTTTTTCACTTCTGTTGCGTTTTTCACGTATCTTGTCCCGGAGTACCTGCAGTACACGGCAGGGAGAGGAATGGTATATTCGCTACCTTACAGTCAAGTGAAGCCAACATGTTTCGTGGCATGCTACTACTTGGGAACTTTTCCGAGTGGTAAGGAATGTCACAAATGTACCTTCAAATACATTCTGGAAGTAATGTAAGGTGAAATAAAAAACAATGATTGTTTTAGTGTAGACCAATTTCTGCATCGGAGCGCCAGACAACAGCGCCAGAAAACCAGTTTGAACAACCAGTGCCCTGGTGCTACTACCTCTTCTCCTGTAGTGCAACCCCTTCGCATTCTCAGCGCACGGTTATTCCTTTGGGGCTGCAGGAGACCTTCATGAACAGTCGATTTGCGCGACATAGTACGAGCAGCTGTGCCGCTACCGTAGGCCTAGAATATTACCAACAATCTGGCGGGTACACATAAAATACGTACACACTGACAGTAAGGTCCTGGAAAGTTCTCCAAAGCTTTGAAGTGTTCAGAAATATTCAAGTATTCATTTTGAGAAAATTCTCACATGTCCTCGGAGAATAATCTTTCGGAGAATATTCTCTCGAGAATATTCTCAACTCACGTCTCTAATGCCAACCGAGACATTCCGCAATGACTGTTGAACAAAATTTATATACTGGTCCAGACTGTTGAACAAAGTTTGTATACTGGTACAGAGTCTGAGAACTACTGCCCACATTACACTGTAGTCCTGAAAGGAGTTCGATAAAGCAATATCAAAAGTTAATTAAACAGCGTTAGTGCTTCACAAGTAGACTACCGTGTTATCAACGAACTCTATGCAACTCTATGCGCAACTCTATCAACAGATAACACCCTAAATATGCCAAATGGCTTTGTCAGAACGTGTCCTTCCACTGTCAATTGTAGACTAATTTACAACAGGGATGGCTACAGCGGGGTCACGGAAGTTGCCAGCATAAACGTTGTATTAAGGTAGTTTACACGCACACAAGGCTGACCATTAACGGCGTTTTGAAAGACTTCTAAAGAAAGACACGTAACAAAATGAAATTAACCTGCAGTTGCTGGATGAACGGAAATTAGATGCCAGCAAACAAGGAACAAATATTCTCCTTCATTAATACATGACTCTCACCTACGCTGCCTCCCAAAGTGCGGCTCGCGGATCTCGTCCAGCTGGCCACACCTGCTACAAAAAGGGGTTAGAATTCGAAGTATCCTACTGAGGTGCAGGGGAAAGAAAAGAAACCCGTATCAGACCCTGAAGATGGAGGCAGTTATGTTCCTTCAAAACATTGGTACCTATCTACCAAATCACACGGTGTCACATCTCAGAATGCGTCAATGTTGTTTAAATACGTACCGTACTTGACACTGTTTGCAAACATGTTTGTTTACTCTGTATTAAATTGTTCGAAATTATGTTTGTCATGGAAAGAACGGAAATTGTTTCGAAACCGTAAAAATCTTTGTTTTATACAAACCAAACGATGCTTCCGTTCAACTGTCTGACAGTTCTTCGGTTAAACACTTCCTATAACTGAATCAGACGCTTCTACAGAACGTAACTTTCACTTATGAAAGAATATTAGAGGAGGGGATTTAGGTGGGTGTGGTGCTAAGAAGCTACTAACCTGTAATAGATTCAAACAATAAGGAGGCCGCCCCCCCCCCCCCCGAACTTTACTTGTGCCAGTATTTTTAGATAAGAGAGTACATCCAGTATGGACGATAGGGGAATTTGGGAACTAGCCTACATCTGTCGTAAAGGACTAGCAAAACCATCGGATCGGCGTTTGAGCAAGGAGAATCACGAACAGGGCAGCAAGAAAAATGAAGACAACAGGAATGTGATTCTCGTGAGAACAGTGACAAAAAATATGAAAATAAATATGGAAACGGATGTTGCGATACAGAAGAGACACGCTCGTATGGAGGACAATCGAGGCAAGCGTTGTACCAAGTACCAGCAGCAAGACCGCGATGACCAACCGAGACCTTGACTGGACGAGAAGAAAGAAAGGAAAAGTTACGAGGTAACAAAACGAGAGTCTCACACTGCCCGGGGCTAAACTCTTTCCTCTGGGCTGTCGATCGGATCCTCTGAGCTCAGCTGACCCATTTAGGCTACTTCAAAGTTTGTTTTTAAGGAGGGTCCTGGCTCCAGTCTGGTGTTTATTTTCCTTCATGTTGAGGAACATAATTCTAGATTCAGCCGGAAACGCAGAAGGGAGGGAACCACTTGCGAGACGTAGGTATCAACAGGATAATATTAAAACAAGCTAGTAAATGTCTGCAGATGTAAAGATGCTGGTACTGTTCTTACATGTTTAATTCGTGACAAGTTTTGATGAATATTTGAGTACCAGAAATGTGCCTTTAAATGTTTCACACCAACACACTATACGTTTCCTTCGTATCTTAAAAGAGGTGGGACACGAAGACGATGGATGCGTTTCGGGTTCCATAAGGGGCAGTACTACTTACTGACCAGTCAAGCGAATGTGTTTGCTCCGTGTACATTGTAAAGACTAACTCTCAAGGCGACAAGCACTGCGCAGAACTTAACGAGGATATCGGTAGTAAATCGATTTTGCTCAGATTAACTACTAATGAAGCAATAAGAATGGAGCCGCTTCGTTTCTGTTGTTTTCCTTTGCACATTAATTAACAGCATGAATTAACTCTGTCATGCAGTAAACGTTATTTCTCATAAACACAAGTTTTATCTGCTCTAAGCATTTCTGGTGCTATGTAAATCACTCACAACAAATTATCCTGACGTCTCTCGACACTTAAAAGAGCACCGCTTGTGCTTTAAATACCGTAAGAACACACAAGCCGACCCCAGTGGCCGCGCGGTCTAAGGCGTAGGTCTGCAGCCGAGCGCTTGCTGGGATCGTGGATTCGAAACCCGCCGGCGGCATGGATGTTTGTCTCTTGTGATTAGAAGAGGGAAGGACTACGAAACAAAAACAAAAAAAGAACATACAAAATAACGAAGAGTTTAGTCTATTAATAAAAATCATGAATGGAAAAAGTTACATGAAAACATAATACAACTAAATTTCTGAAGTTAAATCTACCTTTCTAGGAAAACACATTCCAACTCCCAATTCGAATAACTCTCTTGTACATGTAACACAAACCAACACAAGCAAACATACACTTCTTCTTTAGGTTGTAAGACATACAGCTACGGCTTGAAATATAAAAGAGTTAAAGCCGAATTTCGCATAAGAAAGCCACCAGCTGTGCTGTAACTTGACTGTGTTATAAAATTAGCATTTTTTTTATACTTCATGAAAAATGTACCGGTGTGACGTGCCGTTGCGTGCGGCAAGGAAGAAAAGCTATGGGTAAAGTAGAAACATATAGGTGCTCATAAACTTTCAATCTTCTTCTTCTTCTTCTTCGGCACACGGTCCGTACAGTTCAACCAGTCCCTCCTTCAGAAAGACAGCCCATGTGGATCTGTCTTCTGCTTTCTTTCTCCATCTCTTGACACCCATCAATTTCAAATCGTTCTCAATACAGTCTATAAACTTTCAATACTTGCTACAAAATTGTGTGGTTCTTTGCGTTTCTTTTATGCGTTTATAGCTTATTTAATAACACTGTCCGTGGCCAGACTATATCGCGTCGGATGGTAGTACGAACAGTGAGCAATCAATTGGAGAAGTTGTGAAAGGAAGCGAATGGGACCTAGTGTGATGTAATATTCGTGCCAATTTCCTGGAAGGACATAGGAAAACCATGGAAAATGTCAGTCGGAATATTTGGTGTACCGCCCAAGCTTCGAATCGTGCTACTCAAGATTACAAACCAGAAACGGCTTCAGACGAACTGTGACTTTCTTCATAACGTTCACAACACATGAAATATAAAATACAAATTATAATCACTGCTTTTTTAACTGCAGTTATTGAAAAGTGTGGGGAAATCGATGTCAAGTAGTACGAATAAGTGAACCCAACAGTTTTTACAAAGGCTGGTTATGTAACATCCCTCGGCGTTCGTGCATGCCGTCAGTATGTTGGTTTTACCACTGAACAAACTTCAGAGTACTGGCAACAAGTCTAGTCGCGATCGCCAAACGTATATGACGATGTCTATTGTCTACTGACATACACGACATTTTCAGACACTACCAACTCTGCGAGCTACAGCTGATACGCATGACACACTGCCCACTTATCCGAGTTAAATTCAATATACACGGCTTTTCAGACACTACTGAGTTATATATCACATGCAAGACGTCTGCAATATTGCTTGTCTCAGCTGTATTTCATATACACGACTTCTGAGATACTGCCTGTCTGAGCTATATGTAATATGAATGACTTCTGAAATGCTGCCTGCTGTCTGAGCTGTATCTGATATGCATGACTTTTGATATATTTCCTACTGTTTAAGACATATTTCATATGCGTGAGTTTTAAACACTGCCTACTGTCTGAGCTGTGTCTCATTTACACAGCTTTTCGGCAGCTGACTCTACTGCTGTCTTCAGGTAATCCTTGTTACGTGGGCAGATTTCCTATGGCTTCCTTTTACTGTACCTGTCTTGTCATGATTTGCGACGGCAGCTGACAAGTAGGCTAATATGATAACCACTAATCTTAAGACAGAAACAAGCAAGCAATTCCAGGCAGAACTCCGAATACAAAATTCCCCTATTGCAGACTTCCAATTCTACAAACACGGTGTTAAAAACCGATTCAGTGTCACTCACCATCATGATCAACAACAAAGTCTAACACACCCGGGCCTGTTCCACCTTCATGGGTGTTGGTCTCTCCATCTTCTGCCCATCGGGAATTTATTTACATACTGACTTGGAAATGCATGTAACGTTCATTCCTAATAAATGGAAATTTATGATCTATGTGCACACGTATAAAAACCTCTGCACTTAAATTCCGTCATTATTCGTTTCCCCAGATAGTGAGTCCCTCTTCTTCTACTTGCGTTTACGTACGCCTGGAGGCAGCAACTGCCGAAAACCGTCCGCATTAGTGTCTGGCACTTTGCCAATAAAACGTCTCTGACGTTGTGCCGCTTATTTTATAAAATAATGTTTCCCTTTTATGTTATGCATAATCAGTGAAACTGTAATTTCATAGTATCCCTCAATGGCTACAATGTATAAGAAGAAAGGACAACTGCAAGCATTATCTGCGGAAACCACGACTGCAAATCGAAATTATCATTTTTATTACTGAAATTTCAGCAGGCTTTGTACCCGTTTAACATGCTGCATGCTGGATTAGCGCACAGACAACCATATATCTGAGCCCTAACAGAGTCAAACATCTAACGCGTGCAACTGCAAATACAATTTATTATTATGAGGTGACACATCCCCGTTGTGTTTTCAACTGCAAATATATTTTATCAAAATCAGTCATACACAACATATATGTCTTATGTATCGTATACGTTGTGTAAGACTGATTTTCAGCAAATATGTTTACAATTTACTGCTATTCTTTTTATTGATATTATTATCATCAGCATCAGCTTCGTCGTCCTTATCATATTTTTCGAAAAACTTTTCAATGAGTACAGTTTTTTGAATGCGTTAACCAAAATCCCAAAATTTTCTGCAAAATATTTGTAATTGTTATTGATAAACCATTTTATACCGAATTTGTAGATATTTTTATGGTCTACCTCCGTTCAATTTCTCATGGCACCTAGCGCCAGTGATGCATTAATTAGCGCCAGAAAACAAACACAAAATAGGCGTACATGCCTACTTAGATATCAGCTGTCACCTCGTTGTTCAAAACTGCACACAAATTGCTTTAACACTACTGTACTTGCATTTTTTCGTGCTTCTGCCACACTTTTATTACCGGCTGCACGAATATCCATTCCAAGTTTCAGAAAATCCCAAATATTTCAAACCCTGAAATGGGAGACACATATAGAACTTGGTGATTTCATAAGCCTACTTTCCTTCCTTAAAGAACAGAAAGTAGGCTACAGAGTCTCGCTTGAAAACAGGAGCCAGTCAACTCTTGGAACGTTACGTGCATCAGTACTGGACTGAACAATGTCATATATACTATTTGGCGTAGCGTCACTGCTGTAATAGACGAAATGGCGGGATAGTACAGTACAAGTCATCGGCTTCTAACTGAACAAATAGCGGAGGCTTTTGATACTTTCCCCCCTACTGATCAATACAAAGGCTCCATATAACCGTTTGCAGTTCAAATACGTAGCTACTAAAAGCTTAAGCAAATAATAACTCGGACAACAAACATATGCACAGTGATTATTAACAAAACCGAGAGTTCTAGGGGCAAAACCAAGGAGCTCTCTCCAACGTAAATCACGCCACCGAATTGTTTTAAAATATTATAATGAACTGTAATATATGATAATTTAATTTAACCGATCATTTCCAACCTTCTCGTTTATATACCATTCGACTAAAGTTTAAATATAGACTGCATGTTGAGAAACAAATGACGGGTCCTCTTTACTTACGGTGTTCTGGCACAAATATCACGCTACTCTTCATTTTTTTTCGGTATCTAGCCGCCATTACCGCTACTTTTTGATGACAGCAATAAACCTGCTTTCAGAATTTAAGTGGCGGGAATTTGTGCTCAAACCCAGCAAACACCAACTACCATGATGGTGGCAGAACACTCATATTCAATACCGCTATTAACATAATCCGCCGCTGGACACAAACCTAAGTGAATACCACCCATATCCGACCCTGACAGTATCAGTTTTATCCTTCCACCACCTTCCCGGTATCCAATTAGACGTATCCCAAGATGTTTTACAGCCAAAAAGTCTGTACGAATTCATCCACTTTCATCTAAATATTGCCCATTTCCACACTTATCATTCAAAACTTCTGTATGCTAATTATATTGCAAAAATTATAAAGTTCTTCGTTACGTAACAACATACACCGCCCACATACCAGTTCCTTCTCAACTCTACATAATTTGCCAAGTACGAAGTTTGTAGGCACTTCTTTCGAAATTCGCCTTTAAAAGCCTAACGGATACTTTACTCACCACCGGGTTTAACATTCCAAAAATCTGCGGTCTGTCAACACCGTGCGTGTATGTGCTTTGAATGCATCTAGGAACAAACAGCAATATTGGTCCTGCAGAACATTACGCGATTAGTTGTTATAACACGAGGTGGAGAGTGTTCACTGCGCGGTATGAAATGGGTCTTTAAATAAATACTTCTCATTTTCATTTGGCTAAGTGGCCACTTTTTACACCTTTAAAAAACCTGATAAAAAAATGGTTAGGTACATTCTCATGTTAAAGTATTCTGAAAAGTATATTTTCAAAAGCAGACAGAACAATACAAATTTTAAACCAAATAACACGAATTCGTATAAGTTCCTCTTCTCCAAATTAAATCGTGAACCATATTTACATCTGCTCTTCTCACGTATTGGACACTGCATCGTCGTCAGTAGAGGAGATGTCTTCGAACTACATGCCTTACTCTTTCGCAATAGGCTATTCATTTTCGCTAACTGCAATAACAATGGCAATTTTATGACCCAGACTCCAGATAATCCTTCAATGATGATACAACGCGGAAACTTGACGACGAAAAACACACACAAATACCGTTGTTTAGACCACGGCGCATACTAAACGAAGTTACACAACACTGAATGGGAAGGCGTAAAAAAGTACTTGCCTACTTAGACTGTGGAAAACGAATATTCAGACACGATACGAAATAAACCTGAAATAATTCTCAATTTGTCTAACATAATATTAATTCAAGTACACATTTCCTGCCAAACAAGTACACAGCTAAAGGCGGCCAGGACACGAAGGTGATGTCCACGCACCTCCCTGCACCGTCGAGACCCAAGCATGCACACAGACTTAACCACAATATTATATCACCATGGCGATGCGCTTAGGCGCGGCAATTGGCATGGGCAGTACCTGTTCTTTATTGGCAATTCGACAGGAGTTCCCAAAGTCTTCCGAAATGGGCGAAACCCCTAAAGCTCAGAAAATAGTTTCGTGAGATATGTGTTTATATGAGGCGGCGCCTAGCTTCTTAGTGCTTTTATCCATGAGTTCGGTTTTGTAAATGTGCAAACAGTACTCCTGTCCCACTTCGTAAACATGGATGGACCATCTTTACGCCCACTATGAAACCAGATGGCTGAAGGTCGCAGGCGGATTTACCCATACCACGGAACACCAGACTCCTTTCGAAAAGACTATTTCTGTTCTGCTTATAGTTTTGCGAATCGCGTCTTACAAGTGTAGAACAGGGCGGTACAGTACAGCATGTGTCTATCGTATTTCACAAAATATTGGGACATGCACAAATTGACTAATGAGGCCGGCTTATCGACTGCGTGATTACGTCCTCCTTTATTTCCTCCCCTATTTTTCTATTCCTCCAAGTTTCTCTATCTGTAAGCAATTCTTGCTGTTGATTTAGGCCTATATTCTTATTCTTACAACAGGCTGTTCTCAAATCTAGAATGGCCGGTCAGTTTTCTGCATGTGAACCTAATTATCACCACCGTTCATAACTTCTTTAAGACGAGACGCACTGGTACAAAAGGCAACATTCAGGCTTATTTTGATATTTACGTTCTTTCTCTTCCTCTTCTTTCGTTTATCTCAGTCCTTCATCCTTATGTTACTTTAACTTTTGTTGCCTTTACTGGTTTATCTAATTTCTCTTTCTGTCGTCCGCGCTGTTTCTGTTATTACCATAATACCCAGGGGTGCGCAAATCGCAGGCGTCGAATCGCCCGGGCGACTAAATGCCATACGTTGGCGCCTAGTTTGTGCAGTTTAAGAAATATGAAACTTGTCTCATGTCACCGTTCTGGCGCCTAGGAATTAGAGGTTGCTCCTAGATTTTGGGAAAATTTGTGCACCCTTATAAAAATAATTATTATTATCATCACCATGAGGTCTTTGCGCTTCTGAAATGTTACGCAGCGTCGATTGGTAAGAAGTTACCGACGTTTTGGGACAACCAATCAGTCCCATCTTCAACAGTCAAGCTGTCCAAAAAGACTGCTTGATCCTTCAATACGGGACAGATGCGATATTCCGAAACGTCGGTAACTTACTAACAATCAACGCTGCATAACATCCCATAACAGCGAAGGTCTCACTTACACCGCGGAGGAAGCCTGAAAACACTCAGATATTACTGATCACCGTCATCCGTGACGTACAATACGTTTCTCATACAAAGTTCTCTGCGGTATGATTGACAGCTATCAGTGCGCTGTTACAGACACTCATTTGCGGTTAGTCTGAATACCGGCTGGTGTGGTGAGGGCTCGCGCGCTTTCTTGGCTTGCAAAATGATCGTTAAGGGAGAGTCGACGTTTGAAACTGAATCATTGTAGTAACGACTTCCTTTGTTACCTCATATAGCATAATCACGCCCCAAGCAGCTTGGAATAATAGCAAGTCATTAAAAAATCAATTGCGCTCCTATTCCCACCTAGTCTTCTCACTCCATACATTTTATATGTACTTTCTTGGACTCATAAAACATGTACACAAAAACGACCTTGAGACAGAGGCCTGTATGCTGTCTCTGTTACTCCATTAACCCTTTAAAGACGAAGCGTATGTTTTATATAAAGACTCTGTGCGTACCGCGCTGTAAACACTCTCCACTTAGGTTATAGAAACCAGTCTCTTAATGTGTTATAAGGCAAAAGTTGCTTTTTGTCCTGAGACCCGTACAAAACACATAAACGCAATGTGGGCACCAGGTAGAATTTTTTAATGTTAAATCTGGTCGTATGTAAAGTTACCGCTAGGCTTTAAAAGGTTAAATACAAGTTCGCACTAATCTACTGGCCACGATCTCTTCTTTAGAAACAAGCAGTGAATTTATGGTCATTGCTATATTTCGTCGATGATACCAGGCTTTGAGCCTGGATTGTGGTATGTGTCTGCGCACAAGAGAAGAGGGCGACAGGAGGCAGCAGTATGGCAGGGGTAGACCTAAACGTGCAGGCAATGCCAGTCATGTACACGAACGGACAGTAATACTATTAGGGTCGATTCACATTATACGGCACGACAGGACAAGACAAGACACGACAAAAACAAGTGTGTATTCACATCTACCGTCAGTTAACAGACACGACATGCAGTGACAGGCACAGAGAGGCAAAATATTCTCTTCCCTCAATCCCAGCGACACTGTCTTTATCGTTAGCTGTCGGTGACGGACTGGTGTGAAGTCGAGGACGTGAAAACCATAAAATAATATTTTGTCATGTCGCGCCATATAACGTGAATCGACCCTTATGAGACGATTTTCTCTACAAAACGCCAAGAAACAAACTCACCTGATCCACCTCTTTGCCCATCGTACGACCAAGTTGATTCGTCCAGCTGCGTGACCCTGCCCCAAAAATATGGAATGTATTTTCCAAGCGCGTGCCACAACCCCTGGCTCGAATTTGGAACACACACACACACACACACACACACACACACACACACACACAGTCCTTATGACACCAAACTACACTCTCACCGCGACCACTTTTGCACTACTCTGGCGCTACTGAATTCCTGCTCGACCGTTTTGTACTAGAGGAAGGAGGCGTCTGATGGGCAAGTGATCCTGTTGAGGGCTATATGTGACACCAGAATTTTGTATCTACATTTCGAGTCTGATTCACGTTCAATCTATGCATATCGCGAACGAAGTATATATAACAGACGTATTTGTAGTCGATACAAGCGGTCTCTGAAGGAGCGGATTCGAATACTGTTCGTGGTAACATTCCCGGAAGAGAAACGAGATTGTTCTCTTCTTCAAAACTTCCAAGCTGGCCCTCCTACTCCATCGTTACAAGAGACACTTCCTCCAAGAGTAAAGCGGCCGAAGCGTAAAGCTGGTTACTCCTCTCCATCTAGCGTGACGTTAAGAATGAATATGACTTCACGGCGTGCAAACGTTACCTCGACGGCAAATGTTATATGAACTCTTAGTGGCATTTACGGAAACAACAGTATGAAACAAATTAAAATTAAAAGACTCCGATATGTTTGGAATCCGCCACCTCTACCAAGATGGTCCCACACACACACACACACACACACACACACACACAAAGATGTTACCTTAAATATTTTACACAAAGCGTAGATCGTGGGCCTCGAAGGGGGCTGTGTCCAGAACTGTGGCCAATTCCGTCGATAACAATACGTGTTTAAAATTGTGAAATGGGTTTAGTGACACTCTGTACATGTTATACAGCAGAAATTGCTGCACTGTTTTGTATCTTGCTTGTGTAACCCGGAGAAGAGAGAGAAGTCTTGGAACTGGCCCCAGGCGCAAAAATGGCTAGATCCGTCTCTGATTTCACTTGCAGTCTACCTTATTGGTACGAAACTGCGGTCTCTGACTCGAGAGGAAGGACACACACTCAGGGCGCTGACCAGCGAAGAACTAGCAACTGTCAAGAAGACTATGCACCAAGATACCTGCAGGCATTTAGCCCACTTGATTGTTCTTCTTGTGACAAGAATATGCATAACTTAAAATTCATAGGGATCTGCTAAGTCTGTGATTAACTCCTAGATTAAATACACGTACTTTCCGTAATACGCACGGAGTCATTGGACACTGTGGTCTGGGTTTAGTCTGAGTCTGAGAAGCAAACGAAAGAAGCGTGTTCCACCAAAACAAACACATAGAGCTATCATTCGTCGTTTCTCCGCAGCACAGATTATAGTGCGCTACATCAGCCTGGGAATATCCTAACAGAATAAGATCTAAAAATTCAAGTCTTCTGGAACGTCACGCCTCGTTAACTGGTAAATAGTTACCACATTTCGGAGAAGCTGAATGCCTCTATCTTGTGAAGACCGCATATACAGTATACCTATATTTTTTAGGAAGCTGCTTATTTTGCACGCCTAGTTTGTAAGATGAAGACACTACGCTCCTCCGAAACGTAGACAACTTTTTACCAACTGACGAGGCGTAACATCGTAGAAGACTTGAATCTTCATAACACAAGTGCCAGAACCTCAAATCTCGCAGAATAAAGTCTCTCTAAACAAATGCCAACACGGCCATTTTTCAAATCAAGCCTGCAGCCATAGCAAATTCACTGTAGTTGCTGAAAGTTCACTTATGCAGCGAACAAAAGCGAGTGTTAGCTAATGAACAGATAATGATAAATTGCGTGTACACTGTGATCAGGGCTGGAACAAATAGCCTAAGTACGGCGTGCTTTGAATGGATCCTACCGTCAGAGCAACTGTCTGGAGCAACACGTGGGGCACAAGCTCCCGACACTTCATGCATAAAATAAGCATGAATATGATGAATTGCCGTGTTTAGTTACAAGGCTACAAAACACAATTACAGCTCTGGACGAAATAAAATAACTTGTGTGCAGGAAAGGCAAAGAGTTCGTTTCGCTATCATAAGTGTGAACCAAACCAAGCCATCGTTATTGGTGTGAATGACGAACCCGAACCGGTCCAACCTGTAGTATACAATGTTAGATTATATACTGCTGCTGTCACTAATGCAGACTTCCCATCAGCTGCTAACTGAAAAAAAAAAACACGTATCATGGAGCAGTCATTCCACAAAAGTGGACGTCCGACACCGAATTAACGCGGTTGGTCAACCGAGATGTTGTCACATTTACCGCCGGAAAAGCGTCCATCCTTACACGTTATAATTACGACAGGCAGGTTACTTGACTTTTGAAACCCACTGGTAACACCTGCTATAGTATTAAGAAGCTCTGCATTTTGCCCACAGTTTATTTACACAAATTCAGTTTCAGGCTATACCAAGAACTTCAGCGACTGTTTGCAAGATCGCAATATGTATATATGCGTGCGTGCATCTGTGCGTGCGTAGAGGCACCTCAAAGAACACTGTGACTGATTACGTGCTGTGTGTGTCCCCGCGTTTCGACTCCGGCACGGGCACGGACTTTTCTGTCCGTCCCCGTCTGAGATCCTGCCAGCTTACAGCCGGTGGATAACGTACGCTGTTTCCCCGGATGCACCAAGAGCCCACATGTGAACCAGACCACTCGCTCCCATCCAAAGCGGAGAAAAGAAGGCACAGACACTTACCTCCCCTCTCCCACGTGTTCAGGGTGCCGATATTTAAGTACAGTGTCAAAGAGACCCAACAAATTTAACAGAGTACTCCTGGATAAGCTAACAATCGCTCAGCCAGCCAAGAAATTCCACAGTTTTGAGGAACCTGAATATTCAACATCGCGTCCACAACAGTCCAACCCCTGTTTCCATCCCAGCCACATCAAGCCAGTCCGCACCATCGCAACCTAGATATGTGCATTCCATTTTAGTATTATTCCTTAATTACTCTTAGGCCTCCTAAGCGGTCTCTTCTCTTCAAGTTTTCCGAGAAACTTCTAGCACGTGCTCTTGGACTGCTTGACCCTTGAAAATGGGACCGACAGGCTGTCCCAAAACATTGGTAACTACTAATTTATGCTGCGTAATATCCCAAAAGAGCGACGATCTCATGTGTTTACTGGTTCTATGCATGCTGTATCACTCGTCCATGTCAATTTTTTCAACCTTACGTCACATCTCTCGTACAAGTGTCCTAATATCCTCCCCAGTACCAAGTTTCACACGCATACATAATAACAGGTACACCGTACATCAAAACATTAGACATATTATGGATCCATGGCCACATGTTTAAACATAACCTACGACTCTTGACGACATACCTATCTACAAGACACAGCTGTTAAGAAAGTTGCTTACAGACAATGACATAACGGGTACCATTATGCTGAAAACCTTACGTGGAACCTCACTCACCCTGTGCGGTGCCCTCAGCAATCTGTGTACTGCGGCCAGCTGGTTGATGAGAGGAAGCGTGGCACTGAAAGTGTGAACTGGCGGTCTAGGTGGCTCGGGAAAGTTGGTTGTGTACGCGAATGGGTCAATATCATTGAGATACTGCACCCTGCAGGTAAGAGCGGCCATGACACAGAGCACATCCACCTGCACTACCACTACTGCAGCACTTCACACGAGCACAGACACGCACAGACTGAACCTCAAGCACGACGTGCCTGCCAGCGCGCGACTACTAGCCAACTCTGGCGGAGGCCGACGAAGAAGCACTGCGGCGAGAGCGAAGGCACTGCGCGAAGAGGAATGACAGCATTCCTAGCATTTCTTCAGACCCTCTCTTCTTCTCCCCCACAGCACAAATCAAGCCCCATCCACCCACAATAAGAGTCTCTCCCACCTTCCTTTCCCTTTCTTCGTCCCAAGGGACATGAGAAGAATACAATAAGTTACCGTCATTTTCACTGAGACTCAAATCCCAACAAAGAATGATGTGAAAAATCATGTGAAGGTGGCTGTATTCACCCGAAAAGATGGCGACCTATTTAAAACCTTTTAGAGAATATAAAAATGGGAAGGGTGTTAGCACGCCGTTATTTATTAATTTATTAAGTAGAAAGTAAATTTGTCCCTGTGCACGCCGTGGAGGAAAATAAGGGTATAGCTCCACTCATTCTTTACTCGACGCTAGGTGGGGTGAATGGTCAGCCTCACACCCTGACCACGTTACGTACGGGGAAAGAACCCTGTCACACTTTGAGCAGGGGGCTGCGAGGGCCCGAGCCGGAGATCTCTTGCCCTTGCCGCAAGTCGCACCACGATTCCTCTGGCGCAATATCCACGCAGTAACATGTCATCATTTGCATCGGTGCTCTGTTTTCAAGTACATGTATCTTAAAAGTATGAGATCATGTTTCATAAGCAAATTGTTAAAAATTATTTTGCGTATCCTAATCTTTCGTGGGTTGTTGGCAGGCTATTTAGCAAAGAGTTTTCATCTTCCTAGAATGTGGAATGAGATCAGGAGATGAAAGATGAGAAGACTAAGGATTTAGCAAATGCGGTCGTGGTCTATTTCAAAGCACAAACACGACATCCGCCTTGTTGAGATATTGTTCTCAAGTAAGAGAGCATTACAAGTCTGTTAACATATCAAGGCTTCAAATACACTCAGACGGCACAAATTCCGCCTGCCAGGTCGCCGTGGCCGTTACATTTTGTACAGTGGCATCTCACTTTGTGGGCCCTGAATACGGAACATGCTTCGTGTCACCATTGTGACGCCTAGAATTTTGAGGTCAACATTTAACTTCATGCCCGGCCACTATATGCCGGGGAATAAGGGTCTCGGCACCTGCTGAATGCAAAGCTGGGTGGACCGACGATCCTACAGCCCGTAGCCTAGTCACTATATCGAACAGCTGTATGAACAAAAACCTGCCGCTTTCTGTACGGCCTTTAGACCTACGTTTCATGGTATTATGAAGTGTACAAGTATGTCCCGTGATCCCTTACGAGATTTGACGAAACCCCGGTTCATAACTACTGTTCTGAAGCGAAAAGAACGTCCATCTAATTTCAAAAATCGTCTATGTAACTTAAACGTTTCTGCAGGTACTGCGTAGTGGATGACAACATTCCTGCGTCATCTGCGCACCTGAAAGGTGCTGATAACAGTTCTGACAAGGACGTCTTTCCGTATAGACAGTGTTTGTGATAACAGTCCTTTGTCGACTGTTTTCCATGTTTATACACGTGTGTGTTCTGGTCTTCATTGGGTCTCCTCTTGCATTAGCATGCGGATCATATTTCACATGAAGACAAAAGCAGAAGGGACTTTCGCAAAATTAGGGCCTCCCCCCTGCCGCCGCCAATCAACATCCAAGCGACACAACCGAATACTTATTTCATATTTGTTCTTCTCCACTTTCAAGCAGTATCATCATCATCATCATCATCATCATCATAATCATCATTGGCGACGAAGACAACAACGGCAGCAGCAACAATGACGATGACGACGACGACAACAACGACAAAAGAACAAAACGATAACAAGAAGAAAAGAAATAATCTCACCTTAGAAGGAATTTTTGTCCTTTTTATGGAACCCAAATATTCAGCACCCTGCTCACAACAGCCCGCAACTAGAACCTATGCGGAGCCACATCAATCCAGTCCACAAGTGAACAGAATACTTCAGCCTCAATATTATTCTCACACCTATGGCCACGTCCCCAAAAAACACAGCCTTATCAATTCTATAACGCGAATCTTTATACACAATAATAATAATAATAATAATAATAATAATAATAATAATAATTTTATAACAGTAACAATAAATCAAGTTGTCCGAAGTGGTAGTTGTTTGGGGGTGCCTGGAACAAAACTTGGCCGAAGCACCTTATTCGCTTCTTTCCCAGACTCACTATTCGTTAATCGAACTACTCTTATGCGCTACCGAGTCTAAGAAAGTGGTAGTTAAAATATAAACAAATGGGCAAATGAATAAACAATATCAGAGGTGTAATAAGAAAACAAGCATCCTAATCGATGGGTGCTAAAGTCCCTTTCGATGTGGTTAAAGCGACAGCTGAGTAAAAATAAGCACAGTTTCGAGATCGGGAACGCCTTAACAACTACGTCCCCGCCACCCATACGCCTTTGCTGTGTGGATTTTTAAGCATGTTGATATGTGAATGTTATGACAGCCGTGTAATTCCCAGTGCGTCTAGGAAGATAATACAGTTAACTCCAAGACGCTAGGACAGTAAATAGCTTCACGGAGCAGAGAACTTCAGGCGATGCTGAGCGTCCCACAGTTCGTCAAGAAACATCCCAGGCGTTTATGAAGACGCCCGAAGGTCGCCGCATTTTTCAGACCAGCCTGCCAATGGAGCATTCATGTACAACTGTACATACCATAAAGCAGACATATGGAGTATACAGGAAGAATCTGAGGCTATCATTAACACATACCTACATGTATACATTTAAAAAATGTGATAAATAATGATACGAATTGGAACACGTTCTACGGTGTAAATTGACATCTAAACAATAAGAAAAAGAGCAAAAAAGCCTCGCAGACTCTTGCGATTTAATTTTAATATAGTTTATTAACATCGCTTGAATATTTATTTTGTATTTTCTTTTAGTCTGGAGGCAGGCGATAAAATCCTTCTTATAAAATAAAATTGGGGGTCCTGTTATTTTTGGATTTAATTTATATATACTTGTGCAGTATTAGCTGATGTTACTGAAACATAATAACCGGGCTGCATTTTGGTCTATTCAGAGGAAACAATCTCGTGCAAGTATCCCGTCTGCCTGTTCTGATATCAGCCTGCATGGGACTCCATCAATAAACAAGAGGCTGTACTCTGCAGTTTCCATAGCAACCCCCTAGCCTTCTGACCTTCCCCAACAGACGGCATGACGTCATGTGGCTCAACATGAAATGCATTACAGAATGCCACGCAGACATGAAGCTCACCAATATATTTACAATTTATAATAACCATCATGCATTTCACATAATTAGCTTAGCTTCAGGGGTTCATCAGATATCGTCATTAAACGACAAAATACACATAAATAAAATAATTAGTCCACATCGACAAATGGTGCTCAGAATTTCCCGCTTACTGAGTTATGAGTCTTGTTTTTAAACGTTTGGTAAGACTCCTTAAACGGGTGATCGGCCCATCGTTAAGTCCTGTACCCACAGAAAACAAGACGAACACAGAACAAAGCTACAAAATACACCCTCCAGTGAAATTCGACATCACGATCGAAATTTCCGAGAGAGAGATCATACGTACTACAGTGCCTTTGGCCGCCAGACTAATCTGGTGGGCACAAATAAACAAATATTTATTATGTAGTTGCTTATTTATTTATTTTACACGACCTCCATGCTCCTTTATATTATTCCACAATACCAAAATGAATCTTACAAGATTAGGGCGTGAAGGTGTTACATCCATGAAACTGGCTCAGGACACCTTTCGTGTACACGGTAATGAGTCTTCGGGTTCTATAAAAACTGTGCACTTTGTCGACCAGATGATGAATTACATATATTTCTACACAACCATTGCATCTTGCGTAGTGACATAAACTGCTGATCGTCAATCACCGTAAATGCCAGGTGAACCAGTCGCCATTTGCTTAATTGTATCTTTCTGTTGTCACATGTACCTCTAAAAACACACAGATAAGAAGAGGTCTGTACACCTGCTGGTCCATTGACACTATATGCGTTATGTTTGTTAACCATCTTGAAAAAGCCCTCTCCGCTTGTTTGTGTCCCTGTGTGTATAACTGCAAGGTAAATTAAAAAACAAACAGCTGTGTTCGAATGTGTACTCTGGCCGCCGCATGAAGTGGAACACAAAACCAGCTGTCCGTTTTACATTGTTAATCACACAATGACATGCATCTTGAAGAAACGTAAAATGCAACAAACTGTATTTGAAACAAGCCTTCAGGCGTTATTTTCCACTTTTCGGTAAAACGACATACGTCTACAAATATAATAAACACGTGTTACTAATTGTATATATAAACTAAATATGTTACACTTGGGTGTACGTTATAGAAAAAATTGGCCTATTTCTTACTTTGAGTGCACCGCAAATGTGTAAAGAGAGAATGGCCAGAAAACAAGTGGATAAGAGGGAAAACTAAGTAACTGGGTAGGAAGCATACTCTCGCTATTAAGTACAATTTATTCAGCAAAAAGTACTGTTCTCTCAATGTTTCGGCTTGATCTAGATACCTTAACTACATGTTACATTCACAGTACAAGATGTCAAAATAAAATAATTTATTAAATGAGGGGGTCAGGAGTTTCAAGTGTTTGTTAAGTTAGCGTAACCTGAAACAATCCGACCGGCAGAAGAAATAGAGCTCAACCGAAACAAACGAACACCCATGAAGAAGGAAAAAGCTGGGTGGCTTATACCATATTTGTGCGGCAGATAATGATGTGACCTAAACAGCTGATTTTTGCGACATTCGAATGCAAATAACTGAAAGGGAATAAATTAAACTTGGGATATTTTTGCAACACATGTTAACAATTTTACTGCACAATTGTGTCGAGACAAAGTCGAATAGGCATGTCACAGACCATATGGCGTAGACTGATAAAGGTCATTACAGCAGAATTGCAAAGGACATCGAAGGGCCTTGTCTTATGGTATTATTCCAGCATTCGGTAGGGAACTGAGGTAAGCCGCTAAAAACCCGTCCCCGCGCCGGGGCTCGAAATACAGAATTCTCTACTAAGAATGGCCACAGTCAGTAGTAGTAGTAGTAGTGGTGGTGGTGGTGGTGGTGGTGGTGGTGGTGGTGGTGGGGGTGGCGGTGGGGGGGGGGGGTGGTGGTGGTGGTGGTGGTGGTGGTGGTGGTGGTGGTGGTGGTGGTGATTATTATTATTATTATGACTATGATAATGACGACGACGACGACGACTTACGACTTTTCGGCTGAGGAAGGCAGTTCATCACGAACTGCGGTAAAGATACCTTTGCACAAAGGAAAGTTCGAAGACCAAGATGGAGATAGAAGAAGACCATGAATCTTTTAAGTCACAGCAGCCAATAAACGTACCGCCAGGTTTGTAACACTAAAAACTGTGCATTTTACCCACAGAGTGCATGTGCGTGTTTTGCATGATTCTTAAATAACATTTGCACAAATGGTATATTTTACAAATGCGCCAATACCCCTTTAACGACGAAATGTAATATTTTTATATATGGACTGAATGCAATGCCTGGGAACATTCACACAAAGCAATGCCCTTTCATATATCGAAAGATCATGAGGCAGGAAGGTACTTTAAATTCTTTTACTCTTTATTGTGAAGGTAGGTTGCGTAATAACAACAACAACAACAACAACAACAACAACAACAACAATAATAATAATAATAATAATCTCATACTGCCACTATTCCGACTAAAATTACTATCTTCATTCTTCTCTTCAACCCCCTTCTCGTCTCTATTTCTGTTCTCCCGTAACCTCCAATGAGGTTCGTGTCTTATTAACTTTATACTCCATATAGACCAACGTCTAATTCCAAGTAAATATTTAATCCTTCTTTAAATCCATTAGCCTTGTAGAGCCCGGGCAGCGGATGACTCAAATTCACGGTCGTGTCACGAGTGGGACCTCACATTAGCGTTGTTGGACCGACAGAGTAGTCGTGAAGGGCAAGTCCAGACCTATTATATGGTTTGAGATGATTTGAGAAAATGAGAACTATTTTGTTTGAGGTATACGGGGAGAGACGTTTGAAACCCCTGAAAGCGAATATCCATTGTATCGAGAGAAGCAACTGGACTGGGCAGATGTGGTTCAAACCAAATACTGTACATCTATGAGAGTGCGGACTACATCGAAAGCGTGCATGACCTGATCTACTATCGGGTCATTGTTGTGTGGAGCCCTCACAAGCTCGTGACTGCCAAGACATTAATAATGCAGCAACGAGGCGACAGGGGGGCTCCGCGTGCATCTCATTCACAGGCAGGCTGTTCTAATAACGTCAATCGCCTTGACGGATGTTATTAAACACGTAAATATGTTCTTTGTTTGGCGATAAATACGATGAATATAATCTTTATATGTGAAGTACTCTTTGTTGTCACACTGAGATATTTGACATCTGTGAGGAATTAGCTCTGTTCGTGAAGATGTGTTAAAATATTCGTATATATACCGGCCTAAGAACGGATACAACGAATCACCAGCTGGAAGGGTTTGAAAGCGCTTCCACCTCGTGCTTAATCTCTCTTGACCTCCGAATTGTATCCATCAGGAATATTAATGACTACATAAATATATGTCCTTTGGCAAGAAAAAATCATTTTCTTCTACATTATATGTAACACCCAGTTCCTGGCTCACAGAGAACAAACTGCCTCCGTTAAAGACAAACCGGTTAATACTGTTTAGAGAAATAGTCGGTGTTGATCACAAGAACTGCAAGGAAATATACGCTGTGAGGGTGAACTGCAGTGTGTTTAAACGTTACAGCAGGTAGTAGGCCTGCGTATCACTAGACTTCAAAACGTTTAATGTTATCGTCATCATAACAACATCCTGCCACTCTCTATTATGGCGATACGGACGAAGTCAGTACAAATCCCCCTTCTATTTATTTAAAATCCTTTTTAATATTATCCTCCAATCTAAGCCTAGGTTTTCGAAATGGTTTCTTTCCTTCAGATTTCCCCGAAAAGCGCAAAAAGTTTTCTCCGTTCCCATGCTTCCTACATACCAAGCCCATCTCATTCTCGTTCATTTCCTCATTTTAATAATCTTCCGTGGTCTGTACAAATGGTGATGCTTCTCAGCTTTCTGCAGCCTCCTCTTTCTGCCTCCCTGTTAGACACTAATACAATCCTCAGCACTTTCTGCTCGAATACCCTCAGTTTATAGCCCTTCTTCGATGTGACAAAACATTTTCACGCCGATTAAAAAGAAACAGGCAAATGTACTGCTTTGTATACTTAAATCTTTTGACAGTAGTCTTGTACGTGGTTATACAATTGTCACTGGAAATATGAAGGGAAGAAATCACGTCGGAGACTTCAGTACGGCTGGAAACGTTGAAGACAGGTTTTGGGGACAGAAAATAAGGAGGACTGGGCCGGATTGGACTTGACTGGACTGCACGAAAACAGGGTCCGTGACGAATTATCTTTTACTAAAACAGCAATGAATGTTCGGTTTCCTTAAAAGGGGAGATATCTTCAGCAGTTCAGTAGATAAACCGTCAAAATTCGAACAGAGAGTCTGTGTAACCGGACTAGGTCACGCAGTCTAAAGACATAAACTTTTCTAGGGAATTGAACCAAATGTTTTAACACTGTGCACATCACTGTCTGCGCATCTCTCTTTAGGCTACAGAGATAAGACTTATTAGGCCACGAACATAACTTCCTGAATGGTGCGAGTAAATTGGGTAAGTTGAAATTTCGTAGACGGCCAGCAGCTCTATGTGGCTTAGGAATTAGTGTAGGTATTCTCTGTTGACAATGATCTTCAAACACAAGTCGTGTTTGTACACAAAGAGGAGACATTACAGAGTACACTGAGCACTAACGGAGGACAGTTCTTCCATAGAAATCAAAGAAGCCAATAAAGGAACGCACACAGAATTAAAATCTTAAGCTGAGCTCACACTAAATCCTGAGTAGTCGCTTTTGTGCCTAAAATGTAAAGATAAGCACATGAAGTATTCTTATGAACAGCCGATCCCTGTGGCCGCGCGGTTTAAGGCGTAGGTCTGCGGCCGTTCGCTTGCTGGGATTGTGGGTTTGAATCCCGCCGCGTGTACGGATGTCTGTCTCTTGTAAGTGTTGTGTGTTGTCAGGTAGAGGTCTCTGCGTCGAGCCGATCTCTTGTCTAGAGAAGTCCTACTGAGTGAGGTGTGTCTAATTGTGATCGTGAAGACTCAATAATATGAGGACCTGGCCCACTAGGGGCTGTTGCACCATTGAAAAAAATCCACGAAGAGAATGAGATGGACTAGACAGGCTTCTCACTGCACATTGTAGTAGGAATTTTAGTATTATAATAATAAAGCACAATTTGACACTCTGTGGTACTGAAAATATGACTGAACTCGTATTTCATAAACAATTGTGACTTAAGTTACTATTTTATGTACCTGGTTAAGGCTTTCACAATGGCAACACAGTATTCTTATACCTGTACACATAGCGATTAGGCAATATGTTCAGGTGGAAGCGATACTGAAAAGGTTTCATCTCAAATTGACTTACAGTTATAGGCATCTCTTAGACGTGAAGACACGTGAGTGTAAAGTTCAATTGTTTAAAAGTCTAGCAGCGTAATCAACGCTGTTCTGTAGAATTTCTGTGAGCGTGGGTCAGTTATGGCCATAAGGGTACTGCACTTTCACGCTCCCTGCACTATTCAACAATCAGACAGCTGGCTAGCGACTGGGTGATACAGGAGTCGGAAGACACTCTACAGAATGCCCAAATGTTCAGGCATTTGTTCAACAGTTGTCTCGTTGCAGCTATGCTAAAGTTATCCTCATTAGCAGAATATACTTTGAATTTTTAAAAACAAAAGAACCAGTTAAGTAATTAATAGTGTGGTGCAGTGCTTTTTGCAAAGTAATATTCAGTAAGCTGCTTCAGAAATGTTCCGGTTTTTATACAAACTGCAGCTTCATTACTGCATTCAC
Organism: Coptotermes formosanus; assembly: GCA_013340265.1. Lineage (NCBI taxonomy): Eukaryota > Metazoa > Arthropoda > Insecta > Blattodea > Rhinotermitidae > Coptotermes > Coptotermes formosanus. The sequence goes on along the minus strand of BLKM01003281.1, from coordinate 3,466,203 downwards.
AAGGGCTCACTGCCAGTCTGTGTCCTTCCTGAGCCACGTGAATCTAATCTACACCCTCACGGCACATTCGTTTTAAAACCCATTTTACCAGTCTCCTCCCATCTTCGCCCATGTGTCTTTGTTCCAGGTTTCCAATTACAATTTTGTTAAAATTTTAATCTCTCCCACGCCTGCTACATACCATCCTTGAGTCCAGCACCTCAATAATCCCACATATATAGCGTCTCTTTTATCGTGTCCGTGAACACTGCAGCCTTATCACACAGAAAGCCTTCATCCGCTGAGACATCCTCTGACAGCTCACGTGCTCAGGTAAATGATAAAATGCACACTATGTATAGTACTATCAGCAACTGATTCAAGCACAAAATTCTAACCCAGAATTTCAATTACAAGCAAATGAACGTAAAGCACTCAAGAAAATATTTTGATACAAGAAAGATTGCGTCACTACATGTTACGTTCTGAGGAGCGCTCTGATTTACAGAACGTACAGTTCGCTTAGGATTGCTGAAATAATAGAAATTAGGAGGATGCAATGGGCTTGGCATGTGACGAAATTTGGAATGAATAGAAATTTGTATACGATTCTGGTGAAGACGTCGTTCGTTTACTAAATTAATTAAGAAGACAGGCATATAATATGAAACAATATTAATGGCTCTCTAGAATGCAAATTCCTTTTAACTAATATTTCAATAGACAATTATCACTTCCAAGAAAACATGCCCCATTTTCGTTATAAATGTTAGTCTCTCATAGGAAGAAAGGAATGTCTGTTCCGAAGTCCAAACGAAATCCATAAGTACACTACCTATACGTCAGCCGAGTTAATGGAGGTGCTGCGTAGAGCCACGTACTGGATATACTGTCAACAGCTACAGTAGCTTTGCGAGAGTTTCAGCAGACGGACAGTTATATTTTTATACAGCATGTGAGGAACTCACCAACTCCTCACCCTTATAACAACGCAGAGACAGCTGAAATCTGTCACAAGTAAGAAATGCGGTACGGCCAGTAACACAACAATGTAATGCTCATAACACACCCTATGAAAATGCAGTTATTGTATTATAATAGCGCCAGAAATGCCTCCTTTGCATGGATACTTCACCCTACCAGTGCCGTGGTTTCAACTACACGAATTACTTGCTAGACCTCGCGCTACAACAGCGCACGTACTCCTGCTTCTGCTTCTGCTTCTTTGGGCAGAGTAACGAAGTTGGAGAAGGCCACTTGGTCTAACGATGCGCCGAAAAGTATAGCCAGCAAATCTGTCGTTGGCTTTGTGTACATAAAATTGTATGCTAACAGTAATGCCGCACACTCAAGCGCCAGTATACTACAGTGGTGACCACATATCTTGATATTTGTTTATCCGGGAGTAAAGAGGCAAGCTGCTACAAGGGCAAGTCCTGAGCACACATCAGCAGGGATCTCCAGTTACTTACATACCCGTCCACAGCTACTGAAGACATAAGCGGAATTTGGCTAAGAACACTGGTGGGGGGGGGGGGGGAATTGACCCTGGGTATTAGGAACTTTATTTTACAAAGGAGTCAAATTTGAAAGAGGGGAAAATGGGTCCCACAAAACGCAAGTTTTTCATTTTCTTTTTTCTGTTTTTTTATTTACCCTTATTCAGTTCAGTAACCTAGGCTGAAAAATATTGGGGGGGCGGGCATTCGCCCCTCTTGCCCTCTCCTCCCCCCTCCCCCCAGGTTACGCCAATGACCGAAGATACGAGTGTACTCCAAGGAGAGGAAATGTTCTTGAAAGAGGTATTACGCTGCCTGGCCGTTCGGAAGTGGGCACGGCAGGGATTACGCCGTGCAGAATGCAACTATGTACAGCATTACAGAGCTCAACTCGTCCCTACTATGCAGCATGCATGAGGAGACAGCCCAAACCACACTACTGCTTCCCCTCGCGTTCTCTTCTGTTGCGCAGCCACATGACTTCAATCGTGCACAAGCTATGTTGTAAACTTACCTTGATCATTCCAGAAGAAGGTCTCCTCCCCTTTTCATCTGTCACGTTCCTGAAGCCAAAGAAAACATACATATTATATTACCCTATCGTGAGGCTTACGCGCAGGACGTATCATCCAGGCGACACATTTCTCAGAACTCCTATTAGTGTGATTCTCTTAGAAGAAGGAACATCGTTATTGTCACGACTGACAATGCAGATTCCTGGTTCGGAGGATATTCACTGAATCGTATCTGTGGCTGGTTTTACGTGTCATGCATTAGCAAATTAGCAAATTAAATGGCTGAAAAATTAACTAAGTAACTAACTGAGTAGGATACACTATGCAGTGACTGTTAATACAAATGACTTGGGGGCAGAAACTTGCCGTCACTGAGATGAAAAGAACTACGGATTATTCCGTGCATTTTAGCACAAAGAGCTGAGAGCAGTATTTTAACGCAAGAGGGATAAAGCAACAAATGGCTGGAGAAGGTTACAATAAGGAAACATTTTGTACTATTCACCTAATAAGATATTGTCAACCGCGATTAAATAAAGAACTGTCGTACGGATGGAACGTGTAGAACACGAAGCCGGAAACGAGAAATCCATATAAAATATTAGTCTATGCCCTTCAAAATAAAAGTCCTCCTGGACTAACTGGACTTAGGTTCAACACAAGGATAATATTGGAATGTGCCTTACAGAAATGGTTTGTGAATACTAGGGGCTGGATTCAACTGCCACTAAACAGGGTGGAAGGGATGAATAATCGGGATGCACAACAGTACAAAACTTCTTGGCAAACATAGTATTAGTTGAAGAAGTCTACGTCAATGGGTCTTCTTAGTGCAGTCGATCCCTGTTCAGATAATCAGGACAATCAGGTTGTCACGTAAATTCAGAATTCCTAACATCATCACGTAAGTGCCACTTTACTCTTCAGACCAGCCGAAAACTTAACAAATAATTTCATAAATATTCATTTTAATAACATCATCCCACCTACACCTATGTAGTCTAGACACCGTTTCATGTTACAAAACATTCAAATAATTGAAATTTAAAGTAAAAGTTATTTATATATTACACATAACCTCCTGGAAAACTTTTATGCTTTGAGAATGAGAAGCAGGGAGAAGAGAAACATTTAGACAGATCTTAAGGAGGCAAGTTGTAAGAACTGCAGGTGGATGCACAGGATCATATCATGTTGTCAGCTTACACAAAGACTTTGTAGTTGTGACAGTCTTCAATTATAAGCATATGGAACTCACCCGATGCGCTGGACGTGGGGCGTCTTAGCTGTGCTGTCGTGTATCCGCACCTGTCCGGCATCGATCTCTTCGCAGTCCGAAGATTCGGCACCGGAATCTGAAACATACAGCGACTGATTATAATAAAACGCACACATAATATGGCACGGTTTAGATTTTATATCACAGGCATTTCCATACGAAATATGAGTTTCAACCGGCGGTGAGGACTCATACTGCAACATTACGAAATGGGAGATCACGTAGACTGACAGACGATCAACAGCGTTTGGAAAGGACGTACTTTTTTGTGGCTTATTTACACGACGGTGAGGAGTGACACTATGGCATTAAGAGATACGTAATGTAGGCTGATAGGCGATCACCAGCGTCGGAGGAGCAGAATGCTATGTCGCCCGTTTAAAGATGCTATCTGTATCGAAATCTACATATAGCTTCGAACGATGGAGTGTTTGGTGAGTGAAAAATTGGGAAGAATTTGGAAGGAAGCAGCCGTGTCCTAATCGAAGAACTATCCGCCAACTGTTTTGCAGGACTGAAGAAAATAATGAAAAACCTGTGTCAATCCCTGCCGATATTCGAAGCCGGCACCTCCCGAATACAAATTTAGAGAACGTATTGATTCCCTTTTCACAGCAAAGGTAATTTCTCCGGATTAGAATCTTTATGTTTCCCGTTAATTACACTGACAGAGCATCCGTTCTCATGTATCAGCGCGGCTCCGCTGGTCGGAGTTACGTGGAATTTGATACTGGAGACTTTTACGAAAATGTATCGAAACAAATTGTTAAAAATCGAGCAGAATTTAACTGTATTTTATTAAGTGCATATGTTGGCTAATGTATCAATTAACTGGCAGAAATATTGGGAACATTACATGAAGACTTAAATACATTTTACTGTTTTTGCCGATTGTATTAGATAGGCATAAAAGCGCCCTCTTCGGGTGAAATTGTGTCAGGTCTTCAGAACAGCCGCCGTAGTATAACATTACACAAACGCGCCACAATGTTACGTTACACAGGCAATTTCAGGGCTACGTAACATGGTCCGAGAGCGCCCGAAAGGTTTCGTATGTTTTATTTGTATAATTTGAACCATGCCCGAATCCGAATTTTAGCCTATCTGTGCTATCAGATGGACGGGGCATGTGGCACGTATGGGGGAGGGAAGAGGTGCATAGAGGATTTTGGTAGGGAGACCTGAGGGAAGGCGACCACTTGGGAGACCCAGGCGTAGATTGGCGGATAGTAGCAAAATGGATATTCAAGAAGTGGGATGGGGAGGGGGGGGCATGGACTGGATTGAGGTGGCTTAGGATAGAGAAAGGTGGCGAGCTGTTGTAAATGCCGTATGAACTTTCGGGTTCCACAAAATGCGGGGAAATTCTTGACTAGCTGAGGACCTGGTAGCTTTTCAAGAAGGACTCTGCTCCATGGAGTTAGTTCTACCTGGACCAGGCTCGGGCATATGCAGATTCCAAGTAAGCATGTCTTCTTTCGTGATCAAGCAGAGACTGGCTCTAACTAATCATATACCGATATTTAGTATTACAATGATAATGACACTCGAACAACTGAAGCGTTTCCGGTCTCAGGTTTCCGGCCGTGCAAGAAATGTTCGCTTCCCCTACGCAATAATGGAACGCTCGATAACACGCCAGCAAGCTGCGGGCGATACACGTCTGCAGTGCCGTCACTGGACTGAAGAACTTCGATCGGCATAAATGTTTCCCTCCCTCCCTTCCGAAAGACAAATGGATAAAGAGACCATAAGTCACGACCTGTTGTGTGACATTTTGAAAGAGAGAGCTGTGGCCGGCATGAAGATTTGTCTTTCACTAAACAAGAGCATTTATCTGCAGGAGAAAGCGGAACTAAATGGTCACGGCTTTACGTAGGTTGGTAGCCCTGTGAACGCATTTCTCACGTACAAGCGAGATATTGCGTGTTGTCGGTATCGGTGTGGGTTGAAGGTTTTTGTCCGCTTGTGGCTGACTTCTTTATTCAAGCAGATTTCTCATCTTCACCTATTGTATTCAAGCGGGGCATTCTTCACGTTGAAATGATGGTATCTGCTTCCCAACGGCAGTAGCTCGCGCGTCCAGCAAGTCATCGCCGTCATAAACAGACGTAAGACCGGGTGTTCGTAAAGTATGGTTTCTCTAAAACAATATACCTTTTGTGATATTAATCGGGAGCCCGGATAGCATAGTCGGTATAGCGACTACACTACGCGCTGGACAACACAGAAACCGTAGGTCGCGGCACTGAAGAGATTTGTCCCCCTCTTCCAGTGTCCAGAACGGCTCTGCGGCCAGCCTCCTCTTCCAAGGGTCAGGGTCTCTTTCTCCCGGGCGTAAAGCGGTCATGACATTGTTGACAGTACTAAACCGACCGCAAAATTATTATTTCTAGGCCTAGTATTTGTATGTGCAATTTGTTTAAAAGACTGTCGTTTCATAACATACATTGTCGATGGTGTGATGGGGTAATTTATAAGTAAAGAATCGGAGAGCGTTTGGAAAGAATCAGTTATGTTCTCACCTTAATAACACCCCAGAATTTTTCCGGAGGGACGGAACGAAAGCTCACTAAAACCTTCTAATAAGCAATTTCTGGGCAAATATTCGAGCTGTATATCTTCAGAATAAAAGACTAAAAGCTACCGCTACACCAGTCTGCTTGGTATATTGTTTCAAATCCAGCTAAAGGAGTGTCTATTAGCGCAAGAATGAACCGGCTATATACACGGCATCTCATGACACGTAAACACTATTTCGTAAACGCTGTTGGAAAAATTCCTATATCTTATCGTAACTGGCCATCCTGACCATATCCGCCTCACACTCAGGACGGGCTACGCGCACGTAGATGTACATACCAAGTGGATTTCCCTTCCTTAATTGCACATGAAGTGTCTATCCAGTTATTACAAATCGCCGTCAGCACAACACAAGCAACGTGCTTTACTAATTGTGATTACTTCCATACCTATTGTGACAGGAAAATGCTACTATGAACACTGACACATCGTTATCTGTTTCATGGATCGAACATCGGAGATGGACACAATGCATTGTCTTTCTTCAGTTTCACTGGTACTTTGTACGTCTTGCGACAAAATCTCACAACACGACGTTGTTGTCGTGCATCCAAATTTCTCCATCACTCGTAGCTTAGACCCGGGCTGACATCAAACTTTGCAGTTTCTTCGAGACTTCGTGTTTAAGCTCCAATTGCTGTTGTCTGCCTTTTTCATATTTCTAAGTAAAGGAAAACCTCGTTACTACAATTAAAGCAGCAGTTATCTTATACAGATACATAGGCTACACGAGACATAAAACAGAAACGAAGGAAGAAAAAAATATAAGAAAAGGAACGAGAAAGAAACCATGAGACAAAGCAAACAAACTTCATAGGA